>JALJCO010010766.1:0-41122 GCA_023101725.1 Atherinomorus stipes | reverse complement strand
TTCAACAAACTCCGAGAGTAACTCTGAACTCTGGAGTTGACCTACTCGGGTGGAAGCTCTGAGTTTTCAGTCCCATAACAGCTGATTTAGTTGGTTTAATCAACTCAGAGTAGAACCGACCCGGGGTTTAACCCGGCACTACCAAGATAAAAAGCCATCAATTGAGCACCGATTCGACGAGTCATGGTAACGTAGACGCGAGGGCGGGGCTGCGCTCGCCATTGAATGGAGATATAACCTGTGGATCTTACATGAACATCCGGGAATTTTCGCCAAATTAATCACATCCGGTTAGGTTACAGGAGTGAAAACACCGCCGTTGCATAGGGGAGCCACTGAATTACCTGCTTCATTGCTGGAAATCCCAATCTGGTTATTCTACTTTGGAAATACCAAGAAGTCCCACTGTGTATGGCTGCCATAAACATATCTATCACACGGACAAGAGAATATGTTTGTTCCAGTTCCCAAAACAACAGAAAAAGTCCCGAACAACATGCTAAGTGGCTAGCTGCTATCAAGCCCATAAATGCTGACAGTTCACGCTGGAAACCATGGGAAACATCTAACAATATGTTCCGATCACTTTGTGACTGATAAAAAAGCATATAATGTGGTCTCGGCCTTTAAAAGCCCCGTCGTTGGTTTTCTATACAGATGAGGAAAACGGCATTAAATCAGGGGATGTACAGAATCACAGCGCCGCCCGCTGTTCACGTCTCCTCAGGACTGTGGGTACGTTCATCAGATTGCTGCCATCAATGATCCCACATCCCAATAAAGCATAAAAAGCAGCAGAAAAGGCATTTGCAGCGTTATAAACATGCACAGTCATAACCAGTTACATACAGATAAGACTGCCGGTAATTATAGCTTATCAATAAGAGTAAACTCCTGAAGTACATCAAAGAAATACCACCCATTTCTTAAAAATCCCGGGAAAAATTTATATTCTATAAAAAAAATAAATGGCTTGAACACAGGGCTTACCCCACAGATGAAACCAAATACATCATGAGATGAAGCAGTCATCAGGCTGTTATGTACAGGTAGTTCGTCTAACCAGGCTGTAGCAGCAGAAGATGGCATCACTTAGTCAACAGATACTAGTTTAGCTTCGTATCTTCTTCTAGCGTCGACAGTAAGACTTTCAGTATAACTGGGCGTCATTTCTACATAATATTTCAAAGACAGACCGGCAGGAGAAAAAAATTTAAAGAGTGCAAAAGCAGTTTTTAAGGCTCATAGTCCATCGAGCTGTGCATTCACCGTCCCAGAGACATATTTTCACCGGGACCAGCCGTGGTCACGTGAATTCAATTGTGACGTGAGGTGCGGGGCCCTTCAATGCCGCTTGCGGCTTTAATTATCGTTATTTTTGTTATAATCATAATTATTATTATTGAGGGTTTGGGTGGTCGTGGTTAATATGAGGAAAAGAAAAGGTGGCACAGGGAAAGGAAAGGATACAAAGTAAGTAAGTGTCTTTGAATAAAACTAATCCAAATTAAGAAGATGATTTGTGACATATATGCCCGTTGTTGGTGTAACCTACATGTGAGCTTCATATTTATCCGAGTAGAAAAACTCGTGGCTGCAACACGTTTGTGTTGCTTTGCAGCAGCAGTCAGATATCAGCCTGTCCAGGGGTCTGTTGCACGAAGCAGGTTCAACAAACTCCGAGAGTAACTCAGTACTCCTGAGTTGACCTACTCGGAGATTCGAAACTCTGAGTTTTAAGTCCCATAACAGCTGATTTGAGTTGGTTTAATCAACTCAGAGTAGTTCGACCCGGGGTTTTAACCCGGCGCTACCAAGATAAAAAAGCCAACATCAATTGAGCACCGATTCGACGAGTCACCATGGTAACGTAGACGCGAGGCGGGGCTGCGCTCGCCATTGAATGGAGATTATAACTTTTAAAGCCTCATATGGCGAGTTTAAACTGCTGCCGCTGCTGCAAGCAAAAAAAATAAAAAAAGAAAGAAAGAAAGACGGCATGGGAGAAGATTTAAGTTTTCTAATGCCGTCCTTTACAATCACAACGATGTTATAGAGTAGAACTGTTTAATGGTATCGCTTACAGTCTCGTATAATTTCACTATGGTTCCAGGTGACTGAATATGAATATCCGGTTGGTCTAATGGTCTGCGCGCTTGCCTGCAACTTGGGGGGGGGGGGATGTTCGAATCCAGCTTTTGTACTTTTACCACAGTCTTTTTTTATTTATTTAACTTGAGTGAAATCCCTCAGGGAGAAGCGGTCTTGTCGGCAGCATTAAGATTAAATTTAACCGTCGCATTTCTCAGATGCCCTCGTCTACAATGAAAGAAAAAAAAATCTATTTTCGAAAAATGCAGGGTAGTAGACAATATGCTTCGGAGAGAAAAGCGTATGGCAACATAAAAAAAGCCACAACAAGAATTGAACCGCAGTTGTCTGTGTGGCGAACGAACAACTTATCCATTTAGCCAGAACCAAAGACAGCAGGGATGGTTAAATATTCATGTTAATGCATCTCTTGTAAACGGAGAGACAGGACCTCCAATTATCACGTATTGCTGGTGATATTATAAATGTACGGACGGATCAGCTCTGTATGTAGATAACTGACCTGATGTGTAACTGTAACGTCAGAAATGACAAATGTCGGGAAATTAAACTTCTATCCGTGGTCTGATAATGATCTCTGAATATTTAACCCTTCATGCAGCATCTTAATCCATAAAATCCTTATCAAAATATAAGGATGTAACCTACCGACTCTGATTTATTTTTTAACATGTTTTATTTGGAGACGGCAGCAGCCAAAACTCACCGCTGACTTAATGAATGAATGAGGAAAGGAAGCTGCCGAGTGTGACGAAGGTGGGTGGAGACAGTGAGAAACTCAAGGTTTCTCCACACTAACCTGCTCCCTACCAGGTTAGTTTCAGAGAGTCTGTTACCATGGCAACTGACCGAGGGGTTTAAGTTACCCCTCCTCTTCGTGCAACAGGCTAGAGTCACTCACTCTTTCCCTGGCTTGAGTTACCTACCTTTGTGTTACGAAAAACTCAGAGTTTCCCAAATTTCGGGGTCAAAACAACTCAGGGTTTTCATTAAACCTGCCCAATGGTTCAGACCCCAGTTTATGAACATCTGTTTATTGCAGAATGAAACACTGACACATTCATAATAATCTTGTAACCTGTTAAAAACACCTAAATGGATTTATTGCTGGGAGCATCACATGGAAAGTCCAACTAGAAAACCGGAGCCTCCGTCAGTGAGAGAGGTGAAACCGATCAGGACCAGGTTCTGTCTGCGGTGGATGCAGGACTCCAGGACCAGGTTCTGTCTGCGGTGGATGCAGGACTCCAGGACCAGGTTCTGTCTGCGGTGGATGCAGGACTCCAGGACCAGGTTCTGTCTGCGGTGGATGCAGGACTCCCAGGACCAGGTTCTGTCTGCGGTGGATGCAGGACTCCAGGACCAGGTTCTGCCTGCGGTGGATGCAGGACCCAGGACCAGGTTCTGTCTACGGGGGATGGGGGACCCAGGACCAGGTTCTGTCTGCGGTGGATGCAGGGACTCCAGGACCAGGTTCTGTCTGTTAGGTGGATGCAGGACTCCAGGACCAGGTTCTGTCTACGGTGGATGCAGGACTCCAGGACCAGAATCTGGTTCTTCCAGCCCGGTTGCTGCAGAGAGCCAAAGTGGAACGAGCCCAAGAACCTCCACAGCAGTAAAGCAGGTTGTGGAAGAAGACCTGTCCCGTGTCCCCCTGCAGAGCTCCCGTCCCGTTGTGACATGCTAGGCGCTAACTACGAACGACCAGTAATAGAAAAAAATCCATGAGGGACTCATGATCTGAATGTCCAACCATGGACACATGATGCCCCTGAACTCCAGGACATCTCGTTTCTTTATCCTTTAGCTTTATCCAGATGCAAACGTAAACACGATTCTCCGCGATCTGTTCCAGCCTTTTCACGACTAAACTTCTACTTCCTGTGAGCACACAACACCGGCAGTTCCGCCCATCACTGTTGATAATGGCGCCGCCTTCCATCCACCAGTGTGACGTACAGACGCGTGGAGCCGTAGCCAGCCTGTCATAGGTCGTCAGCTCCACAACCCCGCCCCTAAATTTGAATATTAGGATGCGAAATAAAGAAACGCAAAAAGAAGCAGCACAAAGTCTTGGTGCAAAATAAAAGCCTCCCAAAATATGTGTGAGCACAAAATAAAAGTTTCACTATATAAATAACTTAATATATAAATAAATGAATAACTTAATGAATAACAAAATAGATAACTTAATAAATCGATAAATAACTAAATTAATAACTAAATAAATAACTTTATCAATAACTAAATAAATAACTAAATAAATAACTTAATGAATAACTAAATAAATAACTTGATATATGAATAAATAAATAAATAAATGACTTAACAAAACTAAATAGATAAATATAAGCCTGAATAAATAACTTTATAAATAAATAAATAAATAACGTAATAAATAAATAAATAACCTAATAGATAAATAAATAACTTAATAAATAAATATATAACTAAACATATAACTGACTAAATAAATAAATATGGAAACAATTACTTTGTGCATTTTATATATATTTATATTGTGGAACACTTATTTATTTTGGTATTTATTTATTTATTTAATTATGAATAAAATGGCATTCCATATCCCTACCTAATTCTACGCCCTTGATATATGGTAGAAGCAACATGGAACTCTCAGATTAATTAAGCATACACCCAATCTGTTTTGGTTTTTTTTTAGTGTATTTCGGCTACTTTCTCTCTACTTTGTTATATTCTGTAGCGTTAATAAAGTTAATTTTACAATGTCTTATGATTTATTTATTATTTTTCATTGTTATTTTTTTTATTTGACAACGTATCAGAGCACCAGTCTGCTGTTCTATGTGCAACCTTAATAGTTAATTGAAAAAAGTAATAAAGTTAACTTACGTACGTGTGTTACACCTGGACAGTTGTCCAGTCCATCACTGGACCAACAGACTCGCGCTCACTGAGACTCCAGAGACCAGTAGTTAACCCGCCTTCTGTGGGGGGACCGGAGAACCAGATCCTGGAACTGAAAGTAAACTTCAGTCTGCGTCAGAGCAGCGGGACGGAGAGGAGTCGGAGAGTTCTGGTTCTGGTGGAGCGGCTTTAACTGGACTTCTGGAAGCTTGAAGGAAGGATGGAGAACCTGGTTCTGGTTCTGGTTCTGGTTCTGGTGCAGGGTAAGAAAGTTTCCCGTATTTCCAGCAGGAAGCAGGTGACAGCGTGGACTTGACTTCTTTTTCTCTGAGATGAAAAATCAGCAGATTTTTATTTCTGTCATTAATGTCACGTTTCCAAAGCGGCGCGAGCCAAAGCAGGAGATCAGGATGAAGATGATGAGGATGAAGATCCTTTCAGAGTCCAGAAACAAGCAGAGACAGGGGCCGTTTCTCAGTTCCTAGTTTGCGTACTGCATACTCGTGTACTTGTGAGTACAGACTTGTGGGTACGTACTGGAAGTCTGCACTTGTGGAGTTCACAAGCACGAACTCCGCCTACTTGACGGATCGAGACAACGCAAACTTGTGACATCACCACCAACGGTGCAGCAGTGAACAAGGCCGGCCGCCTGTCAACATGAAAATATTATTATTCTATAGCTGTTTGTTATTTATTGTTGTGGAGATGTAGAGATGGTACTGAAACAAACAAAAACAATTAAAATAACTGCTCCAAAACAATTACAGCCTACTAAGTGGATGTTTTGTTTTTTTCCCCAACGTGTAAATTATATTTATTTCCAATACATAAACACATTAACGCAAACGGACAATCGGGACATAAATATATGATCGAAAACAGCTGTGAGAGTAAAGCGGGAGGAAGAGCTGCAGATAAAAGACCAAGAACAGTAAAGAATAGAAATGATCGCTCAGGTTTGGCTGTTGGGGGCGGAGGAGGGAGGAGGAGGCTGTCAAACGCTGCGCGTGTGCAGGTGCATGCTGGGATTTATATCTGGCCAAGTACGCACGAGCCTCCTCTAATGCATGCTCGGTAAAATGGGCGGAGAAAGTTTTCATCCGGGGATTTCCAGTGAACTTGCTGATTAGCGAACTTTTTAATGGAACATGACTTGGACCGCAGGTGATGACGTTTCACGAGTCCACGAGCCCGCAAGTACGCACAAGTACGCATATTGAGAAACGGCCCGGGTCTCACTTCCTTGTAGGCGTCTCCAGCACAGACAGACAGACGGTACTGTGGAATCCAGCAGGATGACGTCAGACTGCGGCGCCATCTTGAAGCGGTCGACCCGCGTTCGTTATAATACAAACTTCCAGAAACATGAATGTTCTGAAGTTGTAGTTGTATAATTATCACTTAATGTTTGTAGACCGGGTTAAAGTCTCGCTAGAAGCAGGTTTTTTCTCCCTCAGATGTTCGTCAGAAAGCACATTTATCATCAGACATGAGGTTTAAGATGCCGGTCAGTTCATTTGTTATCAATGTCGCTTTCATGGCGATATTAAAAGATCAGGACGATGAAAAATATACTTTCTCAGTGGAATCAGGAGACTACTTACAAGGTAAATACTAAATACAAGGTAAAATGCTAAAGTCACAATAGTTATTCAAATAAACTAAAAATGAATAAATGAATAAATAAAATTATTAAATGCAATTTTGTGAAACAAAATGTTATTGAATTTCACTTTAATAGAATTATGAGAATGAAAAAAACAAACAAAACTGTTCCAGACACATTACAGCTCCTTTCTCATGAACATGGACCAACATATCTGTCAACAGGTGCAGACGTCTGATTGGACGTTACAGAAACACCTGATTGCAGTGATTGTGTCAAAGTGTTGCTGAACAACATTTTAGTTCAGGAACCGTATCATGTTTGTTTACTTGTTTTATTTTTTTGCTTTGTTTTTAATATATAAATTACAGCTAATTTAACTAACAGCTGATTTATTTTCCTCATTTAATGGAAAGATATGAATAATTTTGAAGACTGTATGTGCACATTAATTTAAAAGGCACATTAGTCTAAATAGGATAATGATTATCTAAAACGTGAAAACATGGAAGGAGTGACTGTATCCTGATACCTGATAGGCTACAGCAGAAAACTGTGCTTCTATATTGAACTTTTATTGACCCTCTTTTTTTTATATTGAAAAAACCTCTATTGATCGATATATATTGATATTGAATTATCGTCCAGCCCTATGTTCAGGTCTTCCCACGCAGAGAATCTCTTCTTCTTCACCCCAAAACCAAAACATTTCAAGTCAGTGCCAGAAGATGTGACGTGCAACGCTGCAGGTCAGGAGACCTTATATGCAAAAACAAAACTCCTTTATTAAAGGGGGGAACTTTGTTTTTCTTCCAACCTGGATCTATTTTCCAGCATGAATCCGTTCATTTCTTCCCCCAGACAGTTTTAATGCAACTTGAATTCCTTCAGCAGATTTTTAGATCCACTCCAGATCAGCATATGTCCGATATAATGGCAGTGATGCAGCAACCTGGTGCAGCCTCTAAATAATCATTATCTGCCACAAACTCCTTCATTTTACCAATGTTTTGTTACCAAACATTAGTCGGACCCCCCTGTGAGCTGGAAGCTGCTTTTTTGTGGCGATTGGTCCTTATGTACAGACATTTTTTCTGCTGCAGCAGATTTTTTTTTTTTTTCTTTTTCTACTTGTCCTGTCCAGCATCGAAGCAAGCAGAATGGAAATCTGATTGCTTTATTCTGTTGAACAGTTTTGCTTTACCAAGCGGAGCTTTATGAACATAAGGCTCCACTTGATATCATGTTTATTCATTTTATTTCTTTATTTAAACATTTGTCTATTACACCATTCCATTTCATACTGCTGGGCCTGACAAGGGAGAAATGAAAGTTAACAGAGGTAATGATAGAAAGTGAAACAGAGAGAGAAAGGAGTGAGGAAGAGGAAGAGAGAGAGGAGAGAAAACATGAATCCACTTACACAGTTCACTGGTACATCTGTACCGCGATCCCTAAACAACCAAGGTCTCTGTTGGAAAACAAAACAAGCAATCCCCTACAGGAGGACCTGCAGGTGGCTTAGATATGCTCAGATCATACAAACACACGCAGAACTACGCAGAGAAGAGGTACAACCTAGTCAGCGCAATGGGAAGCAGAGAAGAGGTACAACCTAGTCATCGCAATGGGAAGTAGAGAAGAGGTACAACCTAGTCATCGCAATGGGAAGTAGAGAAGAGGTACAACCTAGTCATCGCAATGGGAAGCAGTGTCACAGTGTCAACATGCATAATAAAGGGTCTCTGTGGTGATACAGTCATGCAGATGCAGCCTCGTCTCTGCAAGGAGGAGGAAGCCCGCAAGGCTCACGACCCAGGCCCCCAGCAGCCACCCAGAGGCCCAGATCCCAGCTACCCCCCCCCCCCCCCCCATAGAGCGGACATGCATCCCCCGAAGGGCGGAAAAAGGCGGCCCCAGCCGGAGCCCCCCACGGTCTGGGGGCCCAGGCCCCAGCGGACCAAGACCAGCAGCTGCCGACCCCACCGGGCGCCGGGCGTCCCCCGGAGCAGAGACAGCGCCGGGCCTAGGGCCCAAGCGCCCAGGAGCAACCACTTACCCACATCTCCTCCCTCTTCCAGCCCAAGTTCCTCCCTCCCACATTTCCTCTTTCACACTCTCATTCATTATTCTCACATACCCACCTCTCTCTTGCCCATGCCCTCGTGCCTCCTGAGTGGTAGCTCGGGCCGGGGAAGGAGCCGTGAGCTCCAAGCCCCCAACACGTGTCCCCCCCCCCCCCCATCCCCCACCCCCGGACGCAGCAGGCCAGGCATCCCCCAGGCCAGCAGATCCCCCGCAATGCAGCCAGCCTTAACCACTGGCGCGTGAAGCAGCCACTGTTCCCCCTCTCCCCCCAGTAGCGCCCGGGGAGACCGGGGTATGAAAGGACCCTGTCCCCCCCCACCCCCCGCTCATGACTGTGTGTGTAAGATGTGTGTTGTTTGCAGTTAAAACTGAGGGGCAGTGCCAAGTCATGCCGGGAGTGGGGTCGCGAAGGGGCATGACCCCCCAACCGGCCCCTCCCTCCTTCCACACACTATATGGCCCGCCCCTCAGAAGTGGTTGTGCGCTGTTGTTATTTTATGTGTTTAGGTGTCTAAGTGTGGTTAAAACTGGGGAGCAGGCTGCCTCTAGACGTGGCAAGCAAAGGCACTTTGGTGCCCTCCCTCACCACGCCCGCTTGACACGCACCCTCCCCAAAACCCTACGTGTGTGTGTGGTAGAGCGGGGGGGGGGGGGGTCTTGGGAAAGGAGACCAGGGGGTATGAATTTCCCCCTTGGAAGAAGAGCCGTTACCGGCATTAGGTACCCCCTGCCTCCCGGGTTTCCCCCCAGGGCAGAAGGGGGCAGGCATGGCATTCACCACAGAGGGGCCAGCCTCGGCCCCTGGGGGCGCCCGACCACCCCAGGCCAGGGAGGGGGGAAAAGGGACGGGAGCGGAAAGGGTCGGCGGAGGGGCCAGAGTCACCGGCCCAACATCCCCAGGCCTCGCAAACCCCCCAAGAGGCACGCAGAGCTGTTTTTTTTTTCCCTCCCCTTTCCTCCCCCACTCTATCGTATCACCCCTAAACCCTACTTCAAACAACCCACAACTTTACCCCCGTCAACACTCCCCCATCCCATCCTCCTCCCGCCCCTCCTGCATAGCCAGTTAGTCCCCGCACATCCACCCCCCCGGTACCCATGCCCCCCCCCTCCAAATCCAAGCCTGCACCCCCACCCAGGCCACGACACGCACAATCCCCCAACCCCGCCAGAGCCACCGCCCACCCACCCACACCCCCCTCCCCCCCAGCTGCCCCGCATCCAATCCCCCCACAGATCCACCCCCGCTCCCCACCCAAACCCCCCCAACCCGACACACACAAACCCCACCAATGCACCACCACCCCCACACCCAAACACCCATCCCCCATGCACCCCCACCCACCCACCCATCTCCACACACCCCCCACAGGCAACCACACATGCACACACCCGCATTCACGCCCCCCCTCCAGTCACACACCCACCCACACACACCAAGGACGGGGACCACGGGGCCACCAGCCCCCCACGCCACAAGTCCACCGCACCCAGCCCCCGGACCACGCGAGACCAACCCGCACGAGACCATCCGGGCAGGCCAGCCCCAACCAACACAGCGGCCGGGCAGGACAGGCACCCGGCGTGGAAAAGACCCGGCCACCCCGCAACCCCCCACTCCCACACACACACCCCCACCCGCACGCACATAGCAATTACTCAGGGAAGCCAGAGCAAACCCCTCCGTCACTCTTGAAGACCTGAAGAAGTCTCTCCAGGGGGCTGGGACTAACGTACACAAGTCCACAATATCCCGCACTTTACACAAGGAAGGTCTCTATGGGCGTGTTGCAAAGAAGAAGCCATATCTGAAGAAACAACATCTCAAGGCTCGTTTGCAGTATGCCACCACACACGTAGGAACGTGTGATCTGGTCAGATGAAACCAAAATAGAACTTTTTGGCCTGAACGCCAAGAAGTATGTTTGGCGCAAAGCTAACACAGCTGATGATCCAGCTCATACCATCCCTACCGTGAAACATGGAGGTGGGAATATAATGCTCTGGGGCTGTTTCTCTACCTCCGGTCCTGGTGAGCTTGTCCGTGTGCAAGGGATTATGAATAGTGCAAAATACATCAACATCCTGGAGGAAAACGTCTTCAAATCTGCAAAAAGCCTGAAGCTTGGGGAGGAAGTTCACCTTTCAACAGGATAATGATCCAAAACAAACGGCTCGAGTGACACAAGAATGGTTCAGGAAGAAGAAAGTGAAGGTTCTAGACTGGCCCAGTCAAAGCCCAGATCTCAACCCAATAGAAAACCTGTGGAGGGATCTGAAGATTGCTGTCCACCGAAGGTCACCAAGTAACCTGACTCAGCTGGAGCAGTATTGCAAAGAGGAGTGGGCCAAACTGTCCAAGGACCACTGCACAAAACTCATTGCTGGCTATCCAAAGCGATTGGTAGCTGTTATTGCTGCCAAAGGAGCTGCAACCAAGTACTGATTGTGACTTAATGACTTAGTGTGAATACTTTTGCAACAATGAAATACAGACTTATGCAACCTATTCATAGTAAAGAGCGCTTACGAACAAGAACAGTGATGGATTGTTGAGTTTGTGCCATTTCCTTTCATATAAAAAGGTGAAACTCACTTTTGCTTTGTTCTTTTCTGAGCAATTTAGTTTTGGTCATGGGTATGAAGCCACTGTAAATGTCTGTAAATAAGGATGAATCACCACAAAAAAGCCGCTTTGAGCTCACAGGGGGGGGTCCGACTGATGTTTGGTAGCAAAACATTGGTGAAATGAAGGAGTTTGTGGCAGATAATGATTATTTAGAGGCTGCGCACAGTTGCCCCATCACTGTCATATCGCGCATATGCTGATCTGGAGTGGATCTAAATATCTCCTGAAGGAATTCAAGTTGCACCAAAACTGTCTGGATGAGGAAATGAACGGATTCATGCAAGAAAATAGATCCAGGTTGAAAATAACTAAGTTCCCCTTTAACTGGTAAAACAACAGAAGGCTGTGTCTTTACTGTTGGTCTGTAAAACTGGAAAAGGAACTTAAAACCACAATGAAGCCATTGACTTCAATGTTAAATGAGCTGAGAACGTTCTCTGGCAGACGTCACGTCCGGTTTCTGAGAAGAACGCCACAGTCTGATCAGCTGCTGAAATGCAGCCATGTTTTTTTTTATAACTCATTTATGCAGGCGCGCTTGTTTCTGTTGCATAGATCATCATGAAGAACGTTCTGGTCTATAAAACATGGAGAAAATGTCAAAAACGTGTCATCAGCACTTTAAGTCCCCTCCTCTGATGAACAGCAGAGTTTCCTCGTTTAAAGTGACTGCTGAGTGTAAGGATGTTGCAGAGATGTACAACCCTGAAATCTGGCTCATGGGATCTTATGTACCTGGAACTAACAGTTTCTGTCTGTGTCCTCACTTTGTCCTCTCTGTGTGTCCTCAGTGTCCCAGCAGGTCTCAGACGTGGACGTGTATGAGGGGGAACCCTTCGTCCAGCTGTCCTGTAGGTTTTCCACCTATGACGTGGACGACCCCATAGTGGAATGGAGCCGCTACGACCTCAGTCCTCCAACCGTCCACCGTCAGCCTGAAGGAGACGTCCGGGAGTACCAGAACCAGAACTACAGAGGAAGGACATCCATGAAGGACAACGCTCTGGATACTGGAGACCTCAGTCTGAAACTGACCGACCTGCAGCCGTCAGACAGCGGGACCTACACCTGCAGCGTCACATACTTCAGTAAAACACGAAACGTGACAGATGTCCAGCTGCTGGTCAGAGGTTAGTACCACCTGCTGTGGGTACAGGTCAGAGGTCAGTACCACCTGCTGTAGGTACAGGTCAGAGGTCAGTATCACCTGCTGTAGGTACAGGTCAGAGGTCAGTACCACCTGCTGCAGGTACAGGTCAGAGGTCAGTACCACCTGCTGTAGGTACAGGTCAGAGGTCAGTACCACCTGCTGTAGGTACAGGTCAGAGGTCAGTACCACCTGCTGCAGGTACAGGTCAGAGGTCAGTACCACCTGCTGTAGGTACAGGTCAGAGGTCAGAACCACCTGCTGTAGGTACAGGTCAGAGGTCAGTACCACCTGCTGTAGGTTCAGGTCAGAGGTCAGTACCACCTGCTGTAGGTACAGGTCAGAGGTCAGTACCACCTGCTGTAGGTACAGGTCAGAGGTCAGAACCACCTGCTGTAAGTAAAGGTCAGAGGTCAGTACCACCTGCTGTAGGTACAGGTCAGAGGTCAGTATCACCTGCTGTAGGTACAGGTCAGAGGTCAGTACCACCTGCTGTAGGTACAGGTCAGAGGTCAGTACCACCTGCTGTAGGTACAGGTCAGAGGTCAGTACCACCTGATGTAGGTACAGGTCAGAGGTCAGTATCACCTGCTGTAGGTACAGTTCAGAGGTCAGTACCACCTGCTGTAGGTACAGGTCAGAAGTCAGTACCACCTGCAGTAGGTACAGGTCAGAGGTCAGTACCACCTGATGTAGGTACAGGTCAGAGGTCAGTACCACCTGCTGTAAGTAAAGGTCAGAGGTCAGTACCGCCTGCTGTAGGTACAGGTCAGAGGTCAGTATCACCTGCTGTAGGTACTGGTCAGAGGTCAGTAACACCTGCTGTAGGTACAGGTCAGAGGTCAGTTCCACCTGCTGTAGGTACAGGTCAGAGGTCAGAAACACCTGCTGTAGGTACAGGTCAGAGGTCAGTACCACCTGCTGTAGGTACAGGTCAGAGGTCAGTACCACCTGCTGTAGGTACAGGTCAGAGGTCAGTACCACCTGCTGTAGGTACAGGTCAGAGGTCAGTACCACCTGCTGTAGGTACAGGTCAGAGGTCAGAAACACCTGCTGTAGGTACAGGTCAGAGGTCAGTACCACCTGCTGTAGGTACAGGTCAGAGGTCAGTACCACCTGCTGTAGGTACAGGTCAGAGGTCAGAAACACCTGCTGTAGGTACAGTTCAGAGGTCAGTATCACCTGCTGTAGGTACAGGTCAGAGGTCAGAAACACCTGCTGTAGGTACAGGTCAGAGGTCAGTATCACCTGCTGTAGGTACAGGTCAGAGGTCAGTATCACCTGCTGTAGGCACAAGTCAGAGGTCAGTACCACCTGCTGTAGGTACAGGTCAGAGGTCAGTAACACCTGCCGTAGGTACAGGTCAGAGGTCAGTATCACCTGCTGTAGGTACAGGTCAGAGGTCAGAAACACCTGCTGTAGGTACAGGTCAGAGGTCAGTATCACCTGCTGTAGGCACAAGTCAGAGGTCAGTACCACCTGCTGTAGGTACAGGTCAGAGGTCAGTATCACCTGCTGTAGGCACAAGTCAGAGGTCAGTACCACCTGCTGTAGGTACAGGTCAGAGGTCAGTAACACCTGCCGTAGGTACAGGTCAGAGGTCAGTACCACCTGCTGTAGGTCAGAGGTCAGTGCCACCTGCTGTAGGTACAGGTCAGAGGTCAGTACCACCTGCTGTATGTCAGAGGTCAGTATCACCTGCTGTAGGTCAGAGGTCAATACCACCTGCTGTAGATAAGGGTCAGAGGTCAGTATCACCTGCTGAAGGTCAAAGGTCAGTATCACCTGCTGTAGATACAGGTCAGAGGTCAGTACCACCTGCTGTAGGTACAGGTCAGAGGTCAGTACTACCTGCTGTAGGTACAGGTCAGAGGTCAGTACTACCTGCTGTAGGTACAGTTCAGAGGTCAGTATCACCTGCTGAAGGTCAGAGGTCAGTACCACCTGCTGTAGATAAGGGTCAGAGGTCAGTATCACCTGCTGAAGGTACAGGTCAGAGGTCAGTACCACCTGCTGTAGGTACAGGTCAGAGGTCAGTACCACCTGCTGTAGGTACAGGTCAGAGGTCTGTACCACCTGCTGTAGGTACAGGTCAGAGGTCAGTACCACCTGCTGTAGGTACAGGTCAGAGGTCAGTACCACCTGCTGTAGGTACAGGTCAGAGGTCAGTACCACCTGCTGTAGGTACAGGTCAGAGGTCAGTAACACCTGCTGTAGGTACAGGTCAGAGGTCAGTACCACCTGCTGTAGGTACAGGTCAGAGGTTAGTAACACCTGCTATAGGTACAAGTCAGAGATCAGTACCACCTGCTGTAGGTACAGGTCAGAGGTCAGTATCACCTGCTGTAGGTACAGGTCAGAGGTCTGTACCACCTGCTGTAGGTACAGGTCAGAGGTCAGTACCACCTGCTGTAGGTACAGGTCAGAGGTCAGTACCACCTGCTGTAGGTACAGGTCAGAGGTCAGTATCACCTGCTGTAGGTACAGGTCAGAGGTCAGTAACACCTGCTGTAGGTACAGGTCAGAGGTCAGTACCACCTGCTGTAGGTACAGGTCAGAGGTCAGTATCACCTGCTGTAGGTATAGGTCAGAGGTCAGTAACACCTGCTGTAGGTACAGGTCAGAGGTCAGTATCACCTGCTGTAGGTATAGGTCAGAGGTCTGTACCACCTGCTGTAGGTACAGGTCAGAGGTCAGTAACACCTGCTGTAGGTACAGGTCAGAGGTCAGTACCACCTGCTGTAGGTACAGGTCAGAGGTCAGAGGGTCAGTACCACCTGCTGTAGGTATAGGTCAGAGGTCTGTACCACCTGCTGTAGGTACAGGTCAGAGGTCAGTATCACCTGCTGTAGGTACAGGTCAGAGGTCAGTATCACCTGCTGTAGGTACAGGTCAGAGGTCAGTACCACCTGCTGTAGGTACAGGTCAGAGGTCAGTAACACCTGCTGTAGGTACAGGTCAGAGGTCAGTATCACCTGCTGTAGGTACAGGTCAGAGGTCAGTATCACCTGCTGTAGGTACAGGTCAGAGGTCAGTAACACCTGCTGTAGGTACAGGTCAGAGGTCAGTAACACCTGCTGTAGGTACAGGTCAGAGGTCAGTACCACCTGCTGTAGGTACAGGTCAGAGGTCTGTACCACCTGCTGTAGGTACAAGTCAGAGGTCAGTACCACCTGCTGTAGGTACAGGTCAGAGGTCAGTACCACCTGCTGTAGGTACAGGTCAGAGGTCTGTACCACCTGCTGTAGGTACAGGTCAGAGGTCAGTACCACCTGCTGTAGGTACAGGTCAGAGGTCAGAGGTCAGTACCACCTGCTGTAGATACAGGTCAGAGGTCAGTACCACCTGCTGTAGATACAGGTCAGAGGTCAGTAACACCTGCTGTAGATACAGGTCAGAGGTCAGTACCACCTGCTGTAGGTACAGGTCAGAGGTCAGTACCACCTGCTGTAGGTACAGGTCAGAGGTCAGTAGGGCTGTCAATGAATATTCTTAATTGGAATATATGTTCGAATATTAATAAAAATCCAAGATTTGAACGTGAAAATTAATGTTCGAACTTTAAATAAGCAGTGGGACAGTGGGAAAAATAGCCTATTTTAGGTCTATTATTATTATAAGGCCTATATTTGCTACACTGGTTTGATTACAGGCTGACTGTTTCAAGTTGTTCCATGTTTACTGCAGCTTGCTTGAGCATTCATTGTTTGTTCATTTCATTTCAATTTGACGGGATCTTTAATTGCTCGCACGAGTTAGGGAGATGCGGGAGGGGGGGGGCACTGCAGCGAGTTCATTTTCTAATTTCCTGGGCATTGTTAAAGATGTTAATATTGAAATGAACATTCACAAAAAAAAAAAACTATAGACGAATCCGGCCAAACGCCACAACTAGACCGTCCACTATTGCCTGGGAAGCGTTTCTGTTCATAATTAGAACAGATGAGAATCTGACTTTTTTCTTAACAACATGGAGAAAATCTGGAAGGACGTCACATTCCTGGTTGTTGGGGGAATCAGAGGAAAACTTTATTGTGGCAATAAGTGAATAAGAAGATCGCGGACATTTATTTCATGAAGATTTCCTCTGTCTGTGACAAAAGTGGACTTTTCTGCTGCTCGCGCTCAGTGCACTGATGTCAGTGTGTTCGTATCGGGAGGAATATCAGACACAGAGCAGAGGAGGAATAATTTGCTTCCACGGCAGAGAAAATACTGAATCTATTCCCCAACAACAAAAACACGGTAAATTATGGTGAACACTCATTAATCTGAGACTTTACTTCACGTATGCTTCCAAAAATGAGGCACTGCATAACGTTTTTATGCTAGCTAATGCTAAACGTGACAGCTGTGATGTTGCTGAAAGTTAATGACTTATCAGGGAGACATTGTGAAATATCAGGTTATTTGCTCTGATCAGGGCAACGTTGGGACCAGAAAATAAAAACAGTTCAGTCGCAAACACAAATAGATCACGAAGACGGTGTCCTGCAGCCTTTAGTCTCATTAGCAGGACACGTGAAGGCTACGTGGTCTGTACAGTCCTTAAACAATACCAAAAGCCAAATTTATGACAAAATAGACAAGTAACGAGCACTGAAAGGGTTTGGTTTTTTAAACTTTGATAAGTAATCACGACATTTCCGTGTTATTCCGGTGTGGCTTGTCATTAAAGCCAGTTTCTGGAGATGAATAATAGTTTAAATTAATGCTCCGATGTAAATAAATAAATAAAATGTCAGAATCCTTTAGAGATCTCTGGATAACATACCTATAGGTTATCATTACATTAGACGACTGTCCAACATTGTAAATCCAGATATTCACGCTGCTTTCCATGTAGATAGGAGGTAACTGGGACTCGTTCCCCAGGCAACGGCGGCAGCGCAAGATGGCGCAACACACAAATGCTCGCCGGCTGAGTCTGTACAAGTAGTTATGTCATGTATTAGTTTGTTCTCCTGTTGGCACATTGCTCAAATGGATATTCGAATTTATTCGAATTATGTGTAAATCTCAGAGCAATTATTTGAACGGGATTTTGGAGCAATTTGGACAGCCCTAGAGGTCAGTACCACCTGCCGTAGGAACAGGTCAGGGGTCAGTTACACCTGCTATAGGTACAGGCCAGAGGTCAGAGGTCAGAGGTCATAATCTTTTTCATGTTTCTTAACAGAAAGATTTCCATCCTGGGCCAAAGCTGTCGTGGGTGTGGTTCTTGTTCTGATTCTGATGGTCTCTGCTGGTCTTTTATATCATTTCAGGTTCTACTTCATGTCAGGTGAGTGTCTAAAACTACATTACCCATAATGCTGCTGGTCAACATGCGTCCTCTTGTGGTTTATAGTGCGTTCCAGTTGTCTCAGAACTCGTTTTTTCGAGGTACTTTTCCGATGAAGCGACTCGTGAACTTGTTTTTCTGAGATACCAGCTCATAGTAGTAGTAGTAGTAGTAACCTTTATTTTCCCAGGAACAAAACTCATTGAGATTTAAAACCTCTTTTTCAAGAGTGACCTGGCCAAGACAGCAGCATAAAATCAACAACATAAACACAAACATAAAATAAACAGCAAAACCAGAAGTACACACAAATACACTTGATTCACATTTTAAAAAAACACTCTGGAGACATCATTTGGGCAGTTACAAGAGCCAAGAGAACCGGTGTCTCTGCCCTTTAAACTTGACTTAAACTTGTCCAAGATTATGAAACATGCCAGTTTGAACGTGTTCTGCATGTTATTCCTGCAGGAGCAGAACATCTGAAAGCCTTTTACCCAGTTCAGTTCTGACTTTGGGAACCTGCATTAAGATAATGTTCTGAGAACGCAGACCATAATAGCTGGTGTTCCTGCAGAAAAGTGAGCATAAATATGCAGGAAGAAGGCCAAGAAGACATTTATTGATAAAAAGCAGCCAATGTGAGAGTGTGCGATCAAAAAGTGAAGGACTGTTTGCAACGGTGTACAAGGTACAGAGATGGACACGATAGTTGCAATCAGTCATAAAAAGCAGGGCACACTGATACACTTTATCCCATTTTTTAGATAACTGGGCTGAAGCGTTCATGTAAAGCAGATCTCCATAATCTAGTAGTGGGAAGAAGGTTGAAATTATTAAGCGCTTCCTGACCTGATGTGAGAAACAGTTTTTGTTCCTAAAACAGAACCTAATTTGCCTTTCAATTTGAACAATAACTTTTCTATATGAATTTGAAAAGAGTCTCTCATCAATGAGAATACCTAAATACTTGTAGCATTTAACCATTTCAATTTCAACCCCTTGTACAGTTAATAAGCGGGGTAGGAACGGTGGGAGCTTCTTACCATTTGAAAATAGCAGGTCTTTGATTTCTCAGCGTTTAAAACCAGCTTAAGCCTCGCTAGACGGGACTGAACAATATCAAATGCAGACTGAATAAGTTCAAGTGACTGAGACGCTGAGGAAGATAAATAATCGTGTCATCTGCATAAAGATGAGACTCCGCATCTGACAAGTTATCACACAAGTTGTTCACATATATTGTGAACAACAATGGCCCTAGAATGGATCCTTGAGGAACTCCCTGTAAAACAGGAAGGAAGAAGAAGAGGGATCCAGCAGCCGGGACACATCGTGTTTGTCCTGATAAATAATTTGAGAACCAGTTCACAGCCTGTTCAGATAACCCGGTCTTATGGAGTTTGTTTATCAGGATAACATGATCAACGGTATCAAACGCCTTTGAGAGGTCAATAAAAAGAGCTGCACGATATTTACGACCATCTAGGGCATCTATGATATCATTTACCACTTTCAGAGCAGATTTTGTATTATACTTTTTACGAAAACCTGATTGGTACTGAGAAGCAGACCAGTTGAATCGAAGAAGATTTTAAGTTGTTCCAAAACCAATTTTTCAAGGATCTTAGAAAGAACACACAGTTTGGAGATAGGCCTGTAGTTATTAAAGGATAAGTTTCTTTTTTTCAACCTGGACCTTATTTCTAGGAGTTTATACATGCACCAATTCCCCAGTAACATATCTGTATCACTCTGACTCCTACGTGAGATATTTAGATTTTTTCGCGATCAGCGTATGTGCGTATGATGGGAGGAAGCTTACACCACCAGGTATCATCTGTTCACCCACGTTGTCCACACGAACACCACCAGGTATCATCTGTTCGCCCACGTTGTCCACACGAACACCACCAGGTATCATCTGTTCACCCACGTTGTCCACACGAACACCACCTGGTATCATCTGTTCGCCCACGTTGTCCACACGAACACCACCAGGTATCATCTGTTCGCCCACGTTGTTCACACGTACACCACCAGGTATCATCTGTTCGCCCACGTTGTCCACACGAACACCACCAGGTATCATCTGTTCACCCACGTTGTCCACACGAACACCACCAGTTATCATCTGTTCACCGATGTCCACACGAACACCGCCAGGTATCATCTGTTCAGCCACGTCGTCCACACGTACACCGCCAGGTATCATCTGTTCGCCCATGTTGTCCACACGTACACCACCAGGTATCATCTGTTAACCCACGTCGTCCACACGTACACCACCAGGTATCATCTGTTAACCCACGTTGTCCACACGAACACCACCAGGTATCATCTGTTCACCCACGTCGTCCACACGAACACCACCAGGTATCATCTGTTCACCCACGTTGTCCACACGAACACCACCTGGTATCATCTGTTCGCCCACGTTGTCCACACGTACACCACCAGGTATCATCTGTTCGCCCACGTTGTCCACACGAACACCACCAGGTATCATCTGTTCACCCACGTTGTCCACACGAACACCACCAGTTATCATCTGTTCACCGATGTCCACATGAACACCGCCAGGTATCATCTGTTCAGCCACGTCGTCCACACGTACACCGCCAGGTATCATCTGTTCGCCCATGTTGTCCACACGTACACCACCAGGTATCATCTGTTAACCCACGTCGTCCACACGTACACCACCAGGTATCATCTGTTAACCCACGTCGTCCACACGTACACCACCAGGTATCATCTGTTCACCCACGTTGTCCACACGTACACCACCAGGTATCATCTGTTCACCCACGTTGTTCACACGAACACCACCAGGTATCATCTGATCACCCACGTTGTCCACACGAACACCACCAGGTATCATCTGTTCACCCACTATGCCATTATTGATGATGCTAACATAGCAGTGTGTTGTATGTTGCTAATATATTACGCTAACCCCTGTGTCCTACATTCTTGACTTGCTTCCAGCCTTCTTTGTCTTTCTTCATCTCCTTCCTGCCTGAGAGTGCGGACCCTGTTCAGGGATTCTTGACTTGGTTCGGTTCGTCCTTGTCCATGGAGTCTCGCCTTGTTTGTCGGTGGAGCGACGTCATATCCATCCGTGGCTCCTCATACTGACCTGGTTGCAGCTGGAGTGCAACTTCCAGTTAGAGGGTGCTGTTTTGGAAATTCCTTGGCTCCAGTGATGTCCACCGTGATGTGGCTTTTCCATCTTCCTTCCTTCATCTTACAGCGTGCCCACGCTGCGCCCACGTGCGATGTCATCTGGCCTTACTTCTGGGGCTGAGCCTTGCGTCTGTGCCTGACACCCGGTTTTGGACGCAGGTTGTCTTCATGTATGCCCCGGCTCTGTTCCTCTCCTGAGGTCTGCTCTTGGGTCTCCCCGGGTCTGCCGTTTCTGAGCCTCTATGGGGTCTCTATGTCCCTCCTGTCGGCCGGCATCAGTTGTTGGGGGGTCATTTCATCTGGCCTGCAGGACTGCAGGTGTGAGAAGATGGTTGGAAGGAGTCCCTTCTCTCTCTTGCCTGGTCCTGCTCGGGCCTACCTTGGCCCTTTGCAGAGCTGTGGACGGACTTGCAGCTGCATCTTGGGCGCTCTGCCTCATTTCTTGTCCTTCTGTACCTTTATAGCTTATACCTTCTTAGGGCGCATGTCCTTCCTCGCTCTCGCCTCTGCTTTGGATGCTGGTCTTCAACGCCAGCGGCGTGCTGTTGGCTGCGTGGGTCTTTCTCATGGCTGCCATCTTGTCCTTTAGGTTTCTTCTCTGTATGTCACCTTGGTTGACCACTTCATGGGTCTTTGCTGATGCATTCCTTGGCCCGTGTTGAGGGCTGCTTGACCTCTGTGTTTCCCCTCTGCTGTCACGCATTCATGGGCTTCATACCAGGCCCGGAAGAGGGAGGAGGAAAGGTTGAAGATGCGGGAACACTTCTACGGCCATGTCTGCGTATTTCCGTAGGGATCTATCCTTTTGCTTTTGCTGGTCTACCAGAGGAGATCTAGAGCCTGGATGTTGCTGTCAGCATCCGGCCCTTGGACGGGGCTCTGTCTTGACCACTCCGGACACCAAGGGAAGGCTGTCCCGCTTCTTCTCCGTTGTCCTCCAGAGGGAACTGGGAAGGATTACACATGTGTGCCCTCAGGCCCCTGGCAGGCGGGAATCAGCGACCGTGGGTTCTTTTCTCCGCTTTCCCGGGGCTTTCCGTTGCTGTTCCCTCGCTGTCCACTCACCTTCTCTTCTTCGACGAACCCTTTTGGCTGGTCATCTTCTCTGCCAGCGCTGGAAGTCCTTCAAGTTCTTCGCTGCTGTGCGGCGCTTCCTCACCGTCAGGGGTGGTGCACCGCCTGGTTCCAGGAGTATGTGTGGAAATGGGTCGTCTGGTGTGGCTGCTCTCCTGGGCTGTCGTCGTTGGAGCTCCCCGTGTGGCACCGCCATGGATGAAGATCTACGGCCGTCCGGATCGACTGGGAATGTCCAGGGGAGCAGGGATGTGCACATTTGTCCGTCCCTTTCTTTCGTGCTGCAGTGTCGGTCCCCTCGTCCCGATGGTTCTCTGTTGCCCCGCTTGTGTGCGTTGTGTCGTCCCCTACGCCTTGTCGTGCGTGGTTGGGACTGTGTGGCTTATTAGGTAGGTTCTGGGGTAGTCCCTGTTGTTTGGCTTGCGTTGCCATGTGCGTCCCTTCGGAATCGTGTGGCTCATATTCGCCTGTGCCTCGATCTCACTCGCGGTTGATAAGGGGGGACGCGTTCTGGGGGTTGCTGGTCCGTTGCCGGAGTCTGTCGACTGGCCCGGTGGGGGGTGGTTCGTGTTTGCCTGTTAAGCCGGGTTGGGATAGTTCCCTGTTGCTTCCACCTTGGGGGTGTGGCAATCGGCATGTGGTGGTCCGGTTGGTGCGGCCTTGTGGCTGGCCCGTCCAGGTGTTCGGGTTGGGCACGTCTGGTCGGTGGTGCGGGATGGTGTTAGCTTGCGTCCTTGTTTGCTGGGTTATTTGGGGTAATGTTCTGATCTCAGATTAGAGGGGGGGAGAGACCCGTTTGGTCTCATTTTGGTCTGCCCTCATTTTCTTGTCCCAGTAGGCACGCGGCAGCCATGTATAATGGGCTGAGCATTAGAGGGTTGGAGCACCTTACATCCGGTCACGCTAGAATACTGTGCCTTTGGGTATCCAGGGGCGGCCGACGGCGATCTCTAGGGGTCTTTTACCTTTTTGGGGATTCCTTGTTGGTTATGTTGCCACGTGTTCGCTACAAGGGGCTTAGGCCATAAGGGTGCGTCATCTTGTACGCCAGCCGGGGGCTGTTTCTGCTCAGGACGTCAGTTGCCGTTCCTTGGGACATGAGCGTTGGGTGTGGGTCGTTCTGTGGGTTCATGATTGACCATCCGATCGGGTTTTCTTCTGCATCGGCACTCAGTAGGCTCTGGGATTCAGTTGTAGCCGACGGTTGTTGCTCCAGCTTCTCCGCTCGTGTCTTTTGGTTGGATAGTTCTAGTACCTTGTTCTGGTTCCTTATCTTATTTTTGTGAGTTTAGGAAACACAATGATTTGAAGTTGGTTTTGCTCATATATATATGTATTTAGTTGGATCAACGTTGATTTTACCACAACGTATTGAGGTTGATGGTGCTGCCTTAAAATGAGTTCGGTACATATAGGTTAATTTACTTTGGTGAAACTAGGAAGATATAATTTTGATGGTCGTGTATTCTAATTAAACCTACTCCTCTTAAATGGTTCAATCCACAGGGTTTTGTTGATTTAAGTGGGCTCATGGGGAGCCCGATTATGTTTGGTCAGGGGTATTGCTTGCCTCCTCTGTCAATGCCGTTGTCTGATGGTCCTAGTGGTGGTTGTTGTCCGGTGCGTGCCGTCTAGCGGTGATTTTGCGCGTGTGCTGCTGCTTCTGGTTTTGGATCATCTTAAGGGGTTTGCGTACACGTGCTGCGGGCTGCCGGTTGTTCAGTTTCTCTCGTGGAAGGAACCTGAGGGGGGTGTTGGTGGTTAGTTGCGGTTGGTCGTCGCGTTTTGGCCTGTGCATCACCCCTGCTCTACACAGGACATCGACAAGAGACGTCACCGACCAAGTCCTCCTCACCAGCCTTCCTCTTCATCGTCGGTGGCAGCAGGGGTCGTCTCATCTGATGTGCTACTGTTGTTATATTATGACAATGTTATTCTATGACGACGCTGTTTTACCTTGAGTGTGTAGTTAATGTGTCTTCTTTTGATTAGGATTAAATCCTAATTAGGGGGGAATGTGGTGGATTTCTCAATCCTTATAGACTACAATATTAACAGTCACTGCCACTGGTGATTAAGAGACTAAGGGCCCGATTTACGAAAGGTTTGCGCTTGTTAAAACAGGCGCTATCTTCATTACGCACGCAATAAGCCGCCAGAGCTGATTTACAAAGCAGGGCAAAAGGAGGTTTGCGCCTGTCAAGGGGCAAAATAGCGCCGCTGTCCATTTTGCGCATCTGCTGCAGATGAATATTCAAACTGGGCGTTTCTGCCAGAAGGCGCAAAATATTGGGAGGAGACTATGCAAAACCTCAGTTTAACACGCGCAAATGTGATCTATCAACTGTTCAAAGGAATGCGGGGGCAAAAGATTGCATGTAATTTAGCACGTCTGAAAAGCAGGTATAACTGGCAGCTTTACGCACTGATGGCTGAAAGATGCTGCACACAGGACTGCAGACATCGGGTCAGAATCATTTTTCATAATGTGTTCAGGCGACACGTCAAGTTTTCATTATTTAATTAAATAACAATCAACATCACTGTTAAACACGGTTATTCTAGACATGAACCAGAACATCTGCAGCTGCAGCATCATGGTAGTTAAAGCTGACATTAATTATGTCTTTTTATTTTCTTTTACTTTTTGCCAATGGCATATTTTTCAATTAAAATCATCTCCTGCTCCTCCACACGCAGCGACTGCTGCTGTGTTCTGAGGTTGCTGTCCTGCGTGGAGTTGGCCCCCACCCCACAAAAAACTCAGTGAAAATAACCAGCAACGTCGCACAAACTAATGATACTATTTTTTTACTGAGTTTTGCATGGGGTGGGGGGCAATTACGCAGGTCCAGCGCCTGGCATTGTGCCAAAGAGCGCGCAGTCTGTGCGTAATATCAGATCATCTTCAACAGCGTGTCCTTATCCATGTCCTTAAACTGGCCTCTTCTTACGATCCACAGAGAAACCTGCTGCATTATTTTTATTTATAGTTATTATGAAGAGTTCATTTGCAAAAACAGACAAACGCCACTGTGGAAAAACGGAGTTAAATGCTTTTGTTGCTGTTGGGTACAAACGCCATATCTCCATTTTACATCATTAAAACTCTCTACTTCACGTGAGCTTGATTTTCTGAAAATATTCAAAAAGTAAATGAAGAGTTTATTTGCAAAAGCAGTTAACTCCGTTTTTTCTAAATGGCGTTTGTCTTTTTTTGCAAATGAACTCTTCATATTTATCTTATATTCTGTTTTTTATTTGCCTCATTATATCTCTGAAACTAACATCTCTCTATCAGGATGAATTTCATTTTGCGTTTACCACATGCTCTTCTGAACTTTCCGTGGCGCAGGGAGAGCGCACGCTAAATCCTCATTTAAATCCTGCTGTTTGCGCCTGTTACAGATTGCGCGTGTAATCTTTGTAGATCACCCGCAAACGCTAAAATGACAGCGCACGCTATTTTTTTTGCGAGGCAAAGACATTAGACTCGCAATTTGGAGTCTTTGTAAATCAGGCCCTAAGAGAGTAAGAGATGAGCAGAAGCAGGGGTTGTTTACCAGAGTCAGAAGGGCTAAGGGTAATATTATTATAGTCATGACATTTAAATCTGATACGGGCAATGGTGTGTCTATGCTTAATTTAGTGTCATCTAATCTTGGCCTTTGTCTCAAGGGGTTATCTCTGCTCTATAAAGATTGACGTCAAGCGTAAAACGGGGTCTTCTACCTCTGTCTAGGATGAACTCTGTCACTCTGTATTGATAATAAATCCTGAGGTGTTGACCTTCTATCACCAGACCCTACCAAGCCTTTCTCGTCCTTTTCTTGGGAAACCTTTTATCCACAACAGTATCATCTGTTCACCCACGTTGTCCACACGTTCACCACCAGGTATCATCTGTTCACCCACATCCACACGTACACCACCAGGTATCATCTGTTCACCCACGTTGTCCACACGCACACCACCAGGTATCATCTGTTCACCCACATCAACACGTACACCACCAGGTATCATCTGTTCACCCACGTTGTCCACACGCACACCACCAGGTATCATCTGTTCACCCACATCAACACGTACACCACCAGGTATCATCTGTTCACCCACGTTGTCCACACGTACACCACCAGGTATCATCTGTTCACCCACGTTGTCCACACGTTCACCACCAGGTATCATCTGTTCACCCACATCCACACGTACACCACCAGGTATCATCTGTTCACCCACGTTGTCCACACGCACACCACCAGGTATCATCTGTTCACCCACATCAACACGTACACCACCAGGTATCATCTGTTCACCCACGTTGTCCACACGCACACCACCAGGTATCATCTGTTCACCCACATCAACACGTACACCACCAGGTATCATCTGTTCACCCACGTTGTCCACACGTTCACCACCAGGTATCATCTGTTCACCCACGTTGTCCACACGCACACCACCAGGTATCATCTGTTCACCCACATCAACACGTACACCACCAGGTATCATCTGTTTACCCACGTTGTCCACACGAACACCACCAGGTATCATCTGTTCACCCACGTTGTTCACAAGTACACCACCAGGTATCATCTGTTCACCCACATCCACACGTACACCACCAGGTATCATCTGTTCACCCACGTCGTCCACACGAACACCACCAGGTATCATCTGTTCGCTGGCGTGCAGCGGTGTCTTGCTCTCTGGGCAGCTATCGTTAGCAATCCGGCTAGCTGACCGTCACAGAGCAGGAGAGATGAGTTGTGCTGGGTTTGTTGTTTTCTGTCCGGTAAGCTACTTCCGGCTCTCAGCGTTACCACGCTAACACGCGTCAAGGGCGCAGGCGCGGCCAGTAGTGTGTTGAACGACCCCAATAACAAACGAAGAGCAAAACCTGACGTCACAGTTCAATGGTACTCGTTTGTTTGTTCATTCATTAGTAAGTATTGATGAAATTAAAGGAGTATTGCGGCAGATAATACCTTATATAGAGGCCCGCTCTAGCTGCCCCGCTCCCTCTCATTATATGTACATTGTATATTGTATGTACTGATCGTGAAAAAATCTAAATATCTCACGTAGAAGTCAGAGTGATACAGAAATGTTACTGGGGAGTTAGTGCACATATAAACTCCTAGAAACAAGGTCCAGGTTAAAAAAAAAAAGAAACTTATCCTTTAACTATACATGGATCTCCACCTTTTGGGAGAGGGAAAACATAAGCTGATTTCCATAAACAGGGAATCTGATTTTCTGATATAGTTAAGTTAAAAATGTAACATAGAGGCTTTGCTATGAAATCTGCAGCTGATCTCAAAAAGAAAGGCTCTAATTTGTCAGGTCCAGCAGATTTACCAGGATCTAACTGCCGTAAAGCCCTATGAACCTCAGTTACTTCAAATGGAGACAAGTTGAATCCTGGAACCAGATCGGGACGACAAACATCTTTTACTCTGAAATTCTGTGAATGTGATGATTCAAACAAAGATCATAATTTGCAGAGATTGTAGATTTAAAATGGCTGCGTCCAGTAACATTGTTGAGTTTATTAAACTTTTATGTGAGATGTTTTTTGTTCTTAAAGGGACTAGAGGCAGGAACTATGGAAGAATAAACAAGCATGTCCAGTTTTTTAATACTTATGGGTGATGAAGCGTTAAAAAACTAAAAGAACGAGCCCACCCACGTTTCTCTCCGTTGCATTGAACAGGCTGTGTGCTGCATAATGCTGCAATTCAGTGGTCGAATTTCCTCCGCTGCCCTGCAGACGTGACGTCAAATGAGTTTCATCCGCAGTTTTGATCCAGGAAGAAGACGGTCGCGGTAAATTCAGACTCTGTAAGCGATAGTTATGGATTCTTCTGCCGTCAGCAAACAATCCAGATCAACTGAAAGACACTAAAAAGTGGAACTATGGAGAAAAAGCGTATAAACAACATTATAGCTTCAGTTTGTGCTCCCGTGACGGCTGCAGTTACGTGACACTTACGCAGTCGCGAGTTTCATTTCTTCATCTTGCCTCTAATCCCTTTAAGTTTAAAGTCTAAACAACACCGAGTTGTTATTGTATTTTATGCTCTCACTGCGTCTTTTTTCTTTAAAATGCAGCGAGAATATGTGTTGTTTACTAAACATACACACTGATGTTGTTGTCATGGTAATGTCTAGCTAGCTATGTGTTGTTATCTAGCTGTTCTAGCTCATAAAAGAGGATGTTTTGGAGATGTGTAATTTTCCCTGAGTCAGTGCAACTGGGCTGCACCGTGGTGTGGTGGTTAGCACCGCAGCCTCACAGTTAGAAGGTTGCTGGTTTGATTCCTGGCTGGGGAGGGGGTTCGAACAATTCCTTTGTGGAGTTTGCATGTTCTCCCGTGTATGCGTGGGTTCTCTCTGGCTTCCTCCCGTCGTCCAAAGCCGTAATGTTACTGTAGGTTAATTGATCACTAAATTGTCCCTAGGTATGAATGTGGGTGTGAATGATTGTCTGTCTCTCTGTGTCTGTCTCTCTGTGTTGGTCCTGTGACAGACAGGTCCACCTGGACAGGTAACCTGTCTCTCCTCTGATAACAGCTGGGATAGACCCCAGCAACCCTGAACTGGATAAGCGGTACAGAAAATGACTGACTGATGCAACTGGAACACAAAATACCTGATAATGACGTCACCAACTCACGTCAGCTCGGAATCCCGAGACATCTGGAACGCACCATTAGTGACCGTGGACCCGTCAGCATTTCTTGTTTCTAATGTGCTGACAAACAGGGCTGGGTGATATACTGTAGCCTTCTCAATATTTTACCTCAGCCTTGAATTACTGCTTTGCTGCATTTAATCACATCAGTACGATGATTCTGTGTAATATTACTGTTCATGCTGCATTAATATCTGCTGATTTTAAACATTCACGCCAAAAGGGTGAAATCATAACTAAACACATTGATCAAGACTACTTATCGAACAGAAAGCAGCGGCAGAAACATGTAATTTTAAAACAAAATAAAGTGCCTTCTTAGGGATCCAACTCTAACGAGCTCTGGGATGTGAAAGAGCTTCATAATTACCGAGCAGAAACAAGAACACCACCGTCAGACACCTGGAGGCTCCTGGAGGAGATCTGTAGAAAATAATTATTGTGTTTGACTAAACTATGAATATGAGACGCTGCTGTTTATCTGAAATAAACAGTTTTCCTGAAGCTTCACAGCCTCATGAGACATTTCAGAGTTTGAAATGTTTATTTAGATGAAGCTCAGTGAAGCTGGACCTTTAAGGTTTGTTTTCCTCCTAAAATGTTTTGTTTTCTACTGACGACATTAAAGACGAGCAGTTTTCTAAACCTCATTATTGTTCACAATAACTTCAACAACCATCGATGTAAAATGATCCAGAGAAAATCCTGAAACTGGATTAAAATGAGCTGCTGACAGTGAAGCTGGAAACCATGTGGTGCACCTGAACTTTTTACTGGTGCACCCAAATGAAGAAGTTAGGCGCACCAGTGAAACCAGTGCTGGAAGTTAGTCTACAGCCCTGCTCCCACCTCTTATGATGTTTTTGTAAAATAATTTTCATGTGACAGTTATTCGGTCAGCATCCTCTCTCCGGTATCCAAACCACCACCAGATGATGGATCCTGGAGTAAACAGAGGTGTCCTTAATCTGGACTGTAGACGTTTCTTCATCTGTATGAGTCATAAATGACCAGAAAGTGGCATGCTCGTGAGTGTCTAGTAGGGATGGTCATGAGGGGCTGAAGGAAGGAAGGGCGGGAGTGTGATAGGTCAGAGAGATGGGCGGGGCTGGACATGTAAGGGGGGACTGTATGGGGTATTGGGGGTATAGGGAGGTGGGGGCGTATGTGTGGGGGGGTGGGGAGGGGTTGGTGCAGTTATGTGGGGGGAGTGCATGTGTGTGTTAGAGGGTATGAGGAGGTGGGGGTAGGTGTAGACGGTAGAGGGAGGAGAGTGTTGGGGGTGGAGAGAGGAGTGAGTGTGGGTATGTAAGGTCAGAGAGCGGAGTGGGTGGGTGTATGCGTGTGTGGGGGGGGTACACGGAGGTGTTGGGTAGGGCTGGGCGGTGTGGGCGGGAGGTTCGTATCTCGGTATTCGTGCCGGGCATCTTGGTGTCGGTGTGGTGCGGTGTGGCTGCGGGTTGGTTGGGGGGCCGGGCGCTTTGGTGGGGGGGTGCGGTTTTGTTTGTGGCTTCCGGGGCTTTTTGTGCAGGGCGGGCGCAGGGGGGATCTGTATCCTGTATGTGGTTGCTCTTGCGGTATTGATGTCTTGGGTGCCTGTGTCTCGATGTGGGGGCGGTGACGGTATATCTTTCAGCCCTAGTGTTGGGGTAGGTGTGTGGGGAGTGTGTGTGTGAGCGTGGTGGCGGGGGTAGGGGGTGGTAGAGGTGGTGGCGCCCTGGTGTCAGGTGTATGGGGCAGGGACTTTGGGGTGGGGGCTGGCCTGCCCTGGGGGGCGTCGTCTGGGGGGTCCGGTCCTCCTGGGTTTCGGTTGGGCCGCCCGGGTCCGGGGGGGGGGGGTGGCTGCTCCTGGGCGCTTGGGCCCTGGGCCCGGCGCTGTCTCCGCTCCGGGGGACGCCCGGCGCCCGGTGGGGTCGGCAGCTGCTGGTCTTGGTCCGCTGGGGCCTGGGCCTCCAGACTGCAGGGGGCTCCGGCTGGGGCCGCCTTTTGCCGCCCTTCGGGGGATGCATGTCCGCTCTTTGGGGGGGGGGGGTAGCTGGGATCTGGACCTCTGGGTGGCTGCTGGGGGCCTGGGTCGTGAGCCTTGCGGGCTTCCTCCTCCTTGCAGAGACGAGGCTGCATCTGCATGACTGTATCACCACGGAGACCCTTTATTATGCATGTTGACACTGTGACACTGTTTTCCATTGCGATGACTAGGTCGTACCTCTTCTCTACTTCCCATTGCGATGACTAGGTTGTACCTCTTCTCTACTTCCCATTGCGATGACTAGGTTGTACCTCTTCTCTACTTCCCATTGCGATGACTAGGTTGTACCTCTTCTCTACTTCCCATTGCGATGACTAGGTTGTACCTCTTCTCTACTTCCCATTGCGATGACTAGGTTGTACCTCTTCTCTACTTCCCATTGCGATGACTAGGTTGTACCTCTTCTCTGCTTCCCATTGCGATGACTAGGTTGTACCTCTTCTCTACTTCCCATTGCGATGACTAGGTTGTACCTCTTCTCTACTTCCCATTGCGATGACTAGGTTGTACCTCTTCTCTGCGTAGTTCTGCGTGTGTTTGTATGATCTGAGGATATTTAAGCCACCTGCAGGTCCTCCTGTAGGGGATTGCTTGTTTTGTTTTCCAACAGAGACCTTGGTTGTTTAGGGATCGCGGTACAGATGTACCAGTGAACTGTGTAAGTGGATTCATGTTTTCTCTCCTCTCTCTCTTCCTCTTCCTTACTCCTTTCTCTCTGTTTCACTTTCTATCATTACCTCTGTTAACTTTCATTTCTCCCTTGTCAGGCCCAGCAGTATGAAATGGAATGGTGTAATAGACAAATGTTTAAATAAAGAAATAAAATGAATAAACATGATATCAAGTGGAGCCTTATGTTCATAAAGCTCCGCTTGATAAAGCAAAACTGTTCAACAGAATAAAGCAATCAGATTTCCATTCTGCTTCCTTCGATGCTGGACAGGACAAGTAAAAAAAAAAAAATAAATAAAAAAAATAAAAAAAATAAATGACCAGAAAGTTCAGTGTGAGATGGACATTTGTGTCTGATCCAGGTCCTCAAAGAAGCTGCTGGACCTCCTTCTGTCTGAAGACAGAGTCCTCCACCAACATGAGACGGAGACGAGGACCAGACGGTCATGTGACCATCAGACCTGCTGCTGCTGTCCAGCTGATGATGTTTGTTTCTCTCAGCTCCACAGGTGGAGGTGGAGTCAGGGGTGGAGTCTGTCCTGCTGCCCTGCAGAACCTGGAAGATCCCGATGCTGCCTGGAGACGTTAAAGTGGAGTGGAGGGACAATGATGATTATTTTTTCAGCAATACAGTCCATGTGTATGAGAACGGTTCTGACCAGCCTGCAGACCAGCACCAGTTCTACAGAACCAGAACAGAGATGAAGGAAGACCTGCTGACATCTGGAGACCTCAGTCTGACTCTGAAACGTCCCACAGATAAAGACAGCAGCATCTTCACCTGCAGAGTCTCCAGCAGGGGAATCATGCTGATGATGAAAAGAGTTAAACTCACAGTCAGAGGTCAGTGGTTTAAATCTGATGTTTGTGTATTTTTCCATCAGCTGATCAGTTGTGATCAATACTGATCAGAGGCTGATTAGAAGGTGGAAGTGAAATGTGTGTTTGAGAGCAAATGTGACTGAATGTTGGTCCTGAAACCAGCAGCAGCTCAATGTGTGTGTGTGTGTGTACACGTGTGTGTATGTGTGTGTGTGTGTGTGTGTGTGTGTATATATACATGTGTGTGTGTGTGTGTGTGTGTGTATGTATATATGTGTGTGTGTGTGTATGTGTATGTATATATGTGTGTGTGTGTGTGTGTGTGTATGTGTGCGTGTGTGTGTGGACGCGTAATTGCAACATTGTGGGGACTGTGTTCTGGATTTTTACTATCACTGTGGGGACGTCTTGCCCTCGTGGGGACATTTTCCCGGTCCCCATGGGGATGAACCCCGATTTGAGGGTCAAGATTAGGTTTTAGAGACTAAGTTACAGTTAGGTTTAGGTTAGGATTAGGACAAGGGTTAGGTTTAGGCAATCAGTTATGGGCGTTAGGTTTAGGGTTAGGGGCTAGAGAATGCATTATGTCAATGGAAAGAACCCACAAGGAATGAAAACACAACATGTGTGTGTGTGTGTGTGCGTGTGCGTGGGTGTGTGTGTGAGTGTGCGTGTGTGTGTGTGGGTGTGTGTGTGTGCATGTGTGTGTGCGTGTGTGTGTATGCATATACATGTGTGCACGTGTGTGTACATGGGTGTGCAAGTGTGTGTGTGTGCGTGTGAGAGTGTGTTTGTGTGTGTATATGTATATATGTGTGTGTGTATATACATGTGCGTGTGTGTGTATATACATACGTGTGTGTGTGTGTGTGTGTATTTATATGTGTGTGTGTGTGTGTGTGTGTGTGTGTTGTGTGTGTGTTTTGTGTGTGTGTGTGTGTGTGTGTGTGTGTGTGTGTGCTGCTTCCTGCAGCATGGTGTGCTGAGGAGCCCCAGATCATCTGTGTGAGTGTAAATGTGAGTGTGAGGTTCATTTGTCCTCCACATGTGAGACTAGAGGAGGAAGAGGAGCAGAGTGATGAAGAGCTGGACTCTTCCTGATGAGCAGCATCCATGGTGTCCCTGAGGATGTGAGTGTGAGCTGCTGAAAGCTCAGCATGTTCCCACACGGATCTGCAGCAGCTTTCCTCCTCAACACGTCTGGAGAAAGCTCATCTGGAGGAGACAGCTGCTGGATTCACATCTGGACATCTGGAAGACTCCAGCTGGACTCTGATCCAGTCTGGAGTCCTCAAGTCCACCAGTCAGACTGAATGTGGACCAGCTGCTTCTGTCCTGCAGCTTCTCTACAACGTTGGACTCATTCAGGAAAGTCATGAACAGCTGATGATGTTTTCTTCTTCTCTCAGTCTGTCAGGTGGAGGTGGAGGAGGGGGCGGAGTCTGTCCTGCTGCCCTTCAGGACCACAGAGGACCTGCCTGGAGACGCCAGAGTGGTGTGGATGAATGATGACTATGATACAGTCCATGTGTATAAGAACGGTTCTGATCAACCTGGAGACCAGAACCAGGTCTACAGAACCAGAACCAAGATGGATCCAGATCCTCTGAGAACTGGAGACCTCAGTCTGAGACTGGAACGTCCCAGACGGGGAGAAAATGGAGAGTACAGATGTTACGTCTGGAGTAGAGGAGATGATGATGATGATGATGATGATGTCATCATGAGACTGAAAACAGTTCAGCTCAAAGTCAAAGGTTTGTTTGTTTGATTGTGTGTGTGTGTATTTATGTGTGTGTGTGTGTGTGACTGTCCTCTGTCTCTTCTGCAGAGAAAGTCCAGGTCCAGGTCCCAACAGAGGACATCAGGACCAGCAGCAGATCCGTTGATCCGACTCCTCTGATGGCTGATCAATCAGTGTGATCAGTTTGGTGATGATCTTTGATTATTGATCCAATCTGACTCTGGATCAGAGAGAAAACATGAGTGAAGGATGAAGAGAGGACTTGTTCCAGCTGCAGACTCAGTATTGATCAGTATTGATCAGTGATGTCAGAGTGATGTCACATGTTGTTGTTGTTTGTTTGGAGCGTTGGTGTCATGAAGGCGTCCTGCCGTAGATCCTGTGAAGTGTGACAGAGGCGTCACTCTGGAGGAAACTTCCAGCAGCTCCTCCATCATGGAGGATGTTCCCTCACTGGAACAGCTGGAGGAAGAGGAGGAAGCCCAGCTGATCCTGGAGGAAGGCTCTGAGCGGACAGCAAGTTCATGTTTCTACATGAACTAGAGAGTCATTCATGAATGATGAGACCAAGCAGCTCCAGACTAGAAGGAGGAACCTCCATGTTCACCTGAACACATCAGTCATGCTGCTGCTTTATGAAAGTCAGCATAGCTGCAGCTGATGATGTCATCCCCATTACATGTTGGATTTGCTGTCAGGATCATCCTGTCCAGCTGTTTCCTCACACCAGATCAGAGAGGACCAACAGTTCAGGAGTCTCCAGGTGTTCCTGACTGCAGCATCTGGCTGCTTCCACCGACTCCTTCGTTCCTACTGTGGGTTCCTGATCAGCTCATGAACTCGCTGCTCGTCGCTCACGACTATTTCTGACCAGTAAAATCGTGCATTCACATGTTTACAGACTTTTTAGTTCACCAGCCTCAGAAAAACACTGAACCTGCCAGTTTGCTTCTTTCATCTGACAAAATATGTCCAGTCGTCCTCAAAGTTATTCACACCCTAAAATTAAAGAAGGAAAAAAATCAGTCGTCAGTGAAATAAGGTGAAACTGACAAAAGCAATAATAAATAGAAATTCTATGAAAATCATGACATTTGAATTGTGGTTTGAAAAAAGTCTTAAAAACAAAGAGAAAAACTAAAATAAGTAATGAAGCATGATGGGGCTCCTGAACTAAAACTTTGCTGTGCAACACTTTCAGGCATCACTGTGTAACCAGGGTCTCCACGTAGCTTCTGGTGGACCAGTTCTAGGTTCGGGGGGGTAGTGTGACAACCGGGGCGCCGCCAGGAATTTAGGGCCCCATGAAAGACGCTCATATTGGGCCCCCCTCCCTCAAAAAAATCATGAAAAATGTAAAAGTGTACTTAAGAGTATTATTTACAGTTTGTGTGTTTTTTGTAGGACTGTCAGAAAATGAATCCAGATGAATCACTTCTATGACTTCTAGATCACATTTAGGATTAAAGGCGTCTCAGCAGGAGTTCTGCATTTATCTTTAGGAGACTAAACTACTGACACCCCGTCCTCATGTCTCCCTAATGTCCTTCAGACGGCGGTAGTTTAGTCCAGAATGCTGCTGATCCTCACAGGCTGACTTCTGAGTCCTGGACTACTCCCACATCTCTGGCTTGGTTTTAGCCTTTAAGTTATAAAACAAAAGTTCATGTGTTTCCTACATATAGCAGTGCTAATTAATAAAAATAATCTCTCGTTTGACAACAGGATTAATGAGGATTAAGATTCTGACAGCCCTCATTTTTTATTGTTCCAAATTTCAACAAAGGAAAACGATCCTGACATGAAAGAGTCGGTCATCTGACTGAGAGGACAAGTTCTCACAAACTTCTCCTTCATCACTTTTTCTGCCCATGTTCCTCTTTTTATTCATTCATCACTTGCTCTGTCAGTCGTTCCCTTCTTCCTCCATTTCTATTCTTCTTTCTGGCCAAACCTGAGAGCTGAGAAATGTGAGCCAAGACTGTAACAGTAGTTACATTTATATAATGTACCAACAAATGACATCATCTAATGACATCACTTATCAGTGTGACCTCACAGCTGGATTGTAGACAGGTGTTTATGCTGCAGCTCAAATAAATGAACCGTCTTGAGAATGATCAGGATTTATCGACGTCTTTTAATGGCTGTAATTCAATCTGAATGTAAAAATCTAACTGAACTATTTAAATGGTGACGTTGATTTTAATCCAGGCTGCTGGAGGCGACTCAGTGTTTTCATAACTGTCCAGTATCCTGTGCAGCTGCAGCCCACATCCCCGCTCCTCCCACCCCCCACCAACCAGGTATAAATGAGTGGAGTCCAGTGAAGCGTCCCCCCCCTCATGTGTCCTCTGTTGTCATGTTATAACTTGTGAAGCAGCCGTCTGCAGCCGCACAGCTGAGCAGAAATGAGGCGACTGCTGCTAAACCAGTTAGACGCAGGACAAAATCAGTAGATATGAGGTGATGCAGTCCAGGAGAGTTTGTCATCCGTTTAAACTTCAGGTTTTTCATGAAAAAGCCGTGTACGAGCATGTGACTCTATCAGCAGTCCGTACTTAAGCTGCATGTGTAGGAGGGTGTTGTGGAGGTTTACATCAGGCTACAGAATGAACACAAATGACAAAGAAGCAGCTGCAGGAAAAGTGATCTTGTTCCTTCTCATGGAACCAAGCTGTCTTATTCACACAACACTGGTCTCTTTTTATTTACCAACAGCAGCATCATGTCTAGAAAGGAGAGGATTCAACTTTTAATATTTAACAAAGAAAGAGAGAGAGAGCTGCAGGAGAGCAGCAAGGAGGGAGAGGATGATGAAGATGGAAGCTCAGAGTCATGTTAACGGTTTAAAGCTCAGAAGTTGAACTGTTCCTTTAATCTTATTGAAATATCTTCAAACCTGTCCACATTTTAACAACACAAAGTAGTTTAGCTACTAAATCAGGAATAAAGCTGTTTTAGCTGATTATATGTTGCAGCAACCAGAACATATTTCTATGCTACAAGACTCACAGTAATCTTGTATTTACCTTCATCAGCTGTTATTAAGTCTGAAACATTTTCATTTTTGATTATTACAACTATTATTGTATTGTAGGAAGCTAGGAACATCTACCAGCATGGAGGATGAGGAAGATGAATCCCAGAATAGATGAAGCTGTGGTGCAGCTGCTGGTTTAGAGGTGAAGAAGAACTGATGAGCTGTTAAACCAGGAGCTAACCAGTGATCATGTTGGTGATGAGGCAGGATTTCACTCTGGATCCTTCCAGCAGCAAGACTGCATTTACAAATAAATGGCTTCAATTTGCTGAACTGATTCATGTTTTACAAACTAGTGAACCTGAGCCAGAAATATAGAGTTTTTATATATATATATATATCTATAGCCCCCCAAAATGTCTGTGCACACCCCTGTTCCCAATGTAACTGGTCCAACCTCATGTTGTAGCACAGAAATGCTCACAGCTGCTGATAACTGATGGTGTTTAACAGCTACTGGAGGACATTAAGTTTAGTCTGTGCTGCAGCTACAGGTTGTCCTCTAGCTTCCAGTTGCAGGTAAATCTGCATCTGTCCACATTCACTGAAAGTCCTGCAGATGTCTCTAGAACAGCTCTGCAACCTGGACAATCCAGAGAGACATTTTTCACACTCAACCCAGCGATAAAAGCTGTTTAGAGATGCAATTTTTTCATGTGCTTTTGAAAAAAGGCTGATTATCTTTTTTTATAAATACTTACTGTATAAAACATGCTGTCATTTTAAAGAATTCAGGTTTATTTTTACATTTAGGTTTTAAAAAGAACTTGCAGAAAGAGGATAGATACATTTTCTTCAAACAGATTTTCTACAGTGTATAAAAAATCTATATAAATAAAAATGTGGATATTTGAGGGATATAATGTGAAGAAAAACCCTCATTTCCAAGCTAATTACAAGAGAGATCGATTTAAACATATTACAGGGACTTTTATTGTCATTACGTTGTTGGAAAAAAATCTGTTATTCTTAAAAACATTGTGTATATTCACGGTTATTTAAAAATATTAGTTGGTTCTTTTAGTCAAAGTCATTGAGAGCCTGTGGAGGGTCCAAACAGCCACTTGCAGCTGTGCAGCTGCAGGTTTCAGACTCCTGCTCAGAAGCTGCTGCAGAGGTGGAGCTTCATCATCACTGCTATGTATGTAGTCATCACTATTATTAGTTCATTTTATTATTAAATTATTGCTGAAGGTTTCAGTTAATCTCAGTTACTAATAACAGTATAGAGCATAGATAAGGTTCATCTATACCATGTCTCCTACATGAAAGAAGGACTCAGACTGGATGCAGGTGGAACTGTGGATGTTGTCTGAGTCCAGCTTCCATCAGCAGCCGCTGACTTTAGTCATTATTATTATTATTATTATTATTATTATTATTAGTCATTATTACAGCAGCAGTCGTGTTTCAGTGAGACCAAATCCAGACACATGTGGATGTAATCCTACCAGAGAATCACACCTCTGCAACAATGTTCACATCACACACATGCAGCTCATCCTGCTCTGTTCATCTAGAACAGGGGGGGTCCAGAGGGGGTCCTTGAGGGCCGCTGTCACTGTTTCCCTGCTTCAACACACCTGACTGATACTGAATGGATCCAACAGCCTATGAAGTTCTTGGTAACTGGAGTCAGGTGTGTTGGAGCCAGGACACATAGAAAACCTGCAGGACTGTGGCCCTCGAGGACCAGAACTGGACACCCCCGATCTGGAATCATGGGCGCCATGACAGGGGGGCACCAAACTGTAACCTCGCCTGGGGCACCAAAGTGTCCAGAGCCGGCCCTGCAGCTGAACGTGGGAAAGGTGGACTGTCAGACCTCGTTCCCGCGGCGGATCCGGATCAAGTCCCAGAAACAGGAGGTGCAGTTTTTTCTCCAGCGCCACCATGTGGGGGTCTCACCGTCACCTGTACGGACCCGCGGCGGATCCTCGGCGGATCAGATTTTACGAGGCAGGAGTTGGTTTAAAAAAGAGAAACAGAGATCAAAAACACGAAGAGGACTGCAGTCCAGCTTGTTTATGGATCTGTTTTGGAGAAATGTGCCTTCTTATCATTTATTAATCATTAATATTGTGCTATATTAATCAATAACTCCATCGTTCTAAAGTGCAGAGACTCCAAAAGTCACCACACACATCAATGGGCTCTTGTTGATCATACTGCAACTCTTCCTCTCATAAAATGTGCTTAAATGTATTTTTGGGGATTTTTAAAAAGCCAAATAAGTCATATAATCGGCAACAACTATGATATTATACGTTGTAGTGCCACTAAACTCACGTTACACATAAACCAGCTCCTTTTTCCATGCTACAACTCTTATTTGGGTAAAATATGCCACAATTTAAATTTGGGGGGTTTATAATAAATAAATAAGTCATAAAATGATCAATAACTAATTTATTACAAATTGTAGTACCACCATACTCAGTTATAATAATACTAGCATTAATACTTAATAATAATAATAATAATCTTTGGGGACACCAAAGAGAAGTGAACTGCAGTCTTCAAGACAGGAAGTGACAACAGTGGACCAGGATGGCAGCAATGTGGGCGGTGGGAGAGGGGTGGGGGCCATTAATGGATGGAAGATGGAAGCAGACCGGGTTATTTTATTGATAAGAGCGTGAAAAAAGAGAGCTGTCTAGGATGACACCCAGTCTGTTTACCGGAGTGGCAGGGGACACCGTGGCATTGTGGGTAGTGATGGAGAAGCTGTCAGTTTGGAGGATTATTGCTCTGATGCCAACAACAAGTTCAGTTTCAGCGCCACTGAGTTTCAGGAAGATGAAGGTGAACCACCATTTTATTTCTTAGAGGGGAGGGAGGAGGATGGGAGGGTGGATTCAGGCTTTCTGGAAAGGTAGAGCGAAGGAGTGGAGCTGGATGCCATATTTATGGAAGATATTCCCAAGTGGAAGAAGGTAAATCGTGAAGAGGAAGGACCCCTGCATGATGCCCTGAGGCACGCCTGAAGCCACTTATTCAGCTTTTTAAAAAAATCCCCCAAAATACATTTAAGCACATTTTATGAGAGGAAGAGTTGCAGTATGATCAACAAGGACCCATTGATGTGTGTGGTGACTTTTGGAGTCTCTGCACTAAATAACGATGGAGTTATTGATTAATATAGCACGATATTAATGATTAATAAATTATAAAAAGGCACAAAAGCTCTTGCTCCTGTAGTGCCATTTGCAGACGGTCCCTAACCACTCGCATAGAGATCAATGTTATTCATCCAGCTCGGAGGACGTTTCGTTTTTCTCAAAAATAACGTTGTTTGATTCTTGTAGCTCGTATCTGCTATTATGACTCGAAAGTGGCCTCATTTGTGTTTCAGCAATGTTTCCTCTCAGAATTATTGATCGCGGAAGTCCGAATCTGCGAATATCTGTCCAACTTTATAAGTTATTTTATTTGGAGGACACGAATGAGGAATATAAAGTTGATGTGAGGTGACGTGAAAGGAACGTAGGTAGTTTTTGGGTTATTTATCCAGGTTTTGAATAATTACCATCGATACCAGAGAAAGGTTACTTTTCAAACTATAATAAAGCTAATCACATAAATATTTCTGATTAAACATTTTCAGAACCTGATCTCTACATTTTAACTGTTGGGGCAAGATCACGTCATTTTAAAAACGGACTCAGAGGTTTTGCTTCGGTATCCTTTAGTAGGCTTTCGGATCACATATTAATGAATAAAGTACTTTTCTAATCAGTATAAAAGCATTGATTTAATCAAAACACCCACCGTTACATCAGCTGCGGGTAGAGTTGCGAGACATGAGGATTTAACTTATTTTAGACAACCGAGGGACATGTCCACATGGACAATAAAGCTTAATTCATCATCACCAGAGAAACGTTCATTGTTGCCGGCACAGAGGGAATGGAGACAACTTAGACATGGCAATAACCAAGCGGGGCTGTGTGTTTGCGTGGTTTTAGATGCCAAGTCTGGAAGAACCACGGATGTAAAGATGCCGCAGAAGAAGGAACCAAACGCAAATGTTTACAGCGTTCAATTTGGCTGCGGACAGAAGTCATCCACGAAGATCTGCACCAGAAATATAA
>JALJCO010010764.1:0-10670 GCA_023101725.1 Atherinomorus stipes | reverse complement strand
ACAGGTTGTGTGCTGCATAAAGCGCTGCAATTCGGTGGCCGAATTTCCCGCGCTGCCCTGCAGACGTGATGTCATATGACGCTGCATCCGCATTCCCGACAGTTTTGATACAGGAAGAAGACGGTCGCAGTAAATTCAAACACTGAAAGCGATAGTTATGGACTCTTCTACCATCAGCAAAAGATCCAGATCAACTGAAAGACACTAACAAGTGTAACTACGAAGAAAAAGCGTAATAAACGGCATCATAGCTTCAGTTTGTGCACGCTCCAGTGACGGCTTGGCTCGTGGCTGCAGTTACCTGAAGCGGCAGTCGTGAGTTTCATTTCTTAATCTTGCCTCTAGTCCCTTTAAGGCCTGGGATATACTTGCTGTGGACGCAAACGTTCATGCAAGCGGTCTGCGTCGTCTGTGAATATTCTTGCTGCAGCACATCGCGGCCAAAACGCTCAATACCAGAGGCCACCGCTAGGAGCAGTACACAGCACTTGGACACTGAGAATGTGAAAAGATCAATCTGCCAGTCAGATTGTATTTCCGGGGCATACGTGAACGACCCAGGTGTATGTGGAAAATGGACAGCGTGGACAATTTCTTCAAGGAAGAAGAAACGATCATTTTACTTTTGCTGCTGCGAAAGAAAAAGAGGTCTTGTCGCCAGTGGAGGTGGTATGTGGGTATGTGCGGCCACTTAACCAAAGTTGCGGAGAAAGTCTCACGAGCACCTCTAGTGTTTAAGTCGATATTGCACCACGCGCACGCGGCACGTTTCCTCACGTCAAAGCGAGCGAGCTATGTGCCATAGGATGCGGATGCAGACGTGGACACGTCGCCAGCAGCAAGTATATTCCAGCCCTAAGTGTACCCTCTGAACCAGCATTGTCAGGTCCTTCTGCTATCAGTAACTTTGGACTCATTTTTCCATAAAGCCGTGTGCAGATACCAGTTGCATGTTTTTGGTGTAGTTGCTTATTTGGGCTCTCTGCTCCTTTATGAGGACCTCGTGGTTCTCATTAGGGCTGCAATGATTACTCGAGTAATTTGAGCAATTCGATTCATAAAATTGCTCAAGGCAAATTAACTGCCTCGAGCATTCATTAAATTCACTCTTTGTATTTTGCACATCCACCCGGATGTTTTTTCTGTTACACAACCCGGGCTGAACATTAACGCAAGTGATGTTCCGCTCGGACGGATATTTCTGTTGAACATAACAGTAAGCTTTAACGTAACTAAAGTGGAGGGAGGAAAAACTGTATGCGACCCTACAAACTGGATGGAAAGAGAGAGAAAACACAGTACCCTCTCCGCGGCTCGGTACGCATGTGATCTATGACATAAAAATAATAAGTCCTTTATTTGTATGACTGGTGGATTTGGCTGCGCCTGGTCAGTAAAGGCAGTTCAGAGCGGGTCCGTCTGCTCTGCGTTCCATGTGCTGCGCGGCCTCCAGAACTTAACAAGACTGTTTTAGTCACTGGTTTAGTCTCCACCGGGGACCCTGACAGAGGAGCTTCCAGAATCAGCTCTCATTAGTTCAGATAGGGGAAATCACACATGGAAGTAGCATAAAGCATCCGGTAACTTTAAAAATAAAACGCCCCTGCAGGTTTACAGTCGTTGAACTACATCAAATGTTACATTTCCAATGATACCAGGTTAAAAATCTATCAGAGGGTCTAAGCGTTGTTTTTTTAAATTTTCATAACGATAAATAAATCCCACTAACACGTCTTCCAAGGAGGAAGCAGAGTTTGGGGACTCAGGGGTGGACTCTCCTGTCACTGGGGCTGAGGTCGCCGAGGTAGTCAAAAAGCTCCTCGGTGGCCGGGCCCCTGGTGTGGATGAGATCCGCCCGGATTTCTTAAGGCTCTGGATGCTGTGGGGCTGTCTAGGCAGACAAGTCTCTGCAGCATCGCGTGGACATCGGGGGCAGTACCTCTGGACTGGCAGACTGGGGTGGTGGTCCCCCTCTTCAAAAAGGGGGATCGGAGGGTGTGTTCCAACTTCAGGGGGATCACACTTCTCAGCCTCCCTGGTAAAGTCTATTCAGGGGTGCTGGAGAGGAGGGTCCGTCGGATAGTCGAACCTCGGATTGAGGAGGAGCAGTGTGGTTTTCGTCCTGGTCGTGGAACAGTGGACCAGCTCTACACCCTCTTCGGGATCCTGGAGGGGGCATGGGAGTTGGCCCAACCAGTCTACATGTGCTTTGTGGACTTGGAGAAGGCATTCGATCATGTCCCCCGGGGATTCCTGTGGGGGGTGCTCCGGGAGTACGGGGTGCCGGACCCCCTTGTTCGAGCTGTCCGGTCCCTGTACGACCAGTGCCAGAGCTTGGTCCGCATTTCCGGCTGTAGGTCGAATCCATTCCCGGTGGGAGTTGGACTCCGCCAAGGCTGCCCTTTATCGCCGATCCTGTTCATAACCTTTATGGACAGGATTTCTAGGCGCAGCCGAGGTGTTGAGGGGATCCGGTTTGGTGGCCTCAGGATCGGGTCTCTGCTGTTTGCAGATGACGTGGTTCTGTTGGCATCATCGGGCCGTGATCTCCGGCTCTCGCTGGAGCGATTTGCAGCCGAGTGTGAAGCGGCTGGGATGAGAATCAGCACCTCCAAATCCGAGACCATGGTCCTCGCCCGGAAAAAGGGTGGAGTGTCCTCTCCGGGTCGGGACCGAGGTCCTACCCCAGGTGGAGGAGTTTAAGTATCTCAGGGTCTTGTTCACCAGTGAGGGAACAAATGGAGCGAGAGATGGACAGACGGATCGGTGCGACATCTGCAGTGATGAGGACTCTGCATCGGTCCGTCGTGGTGAAGAAGGAGCTGAGCCAGAAGGCGAAGCTCTCGATTTACCGGTCCATCTACGTTCCTACCCTCACCTATGGCCATGAGCTGTGGGTCATGACCGAAAGAACGAGATCGCGGGTACAAGCGGCCGAAATGAGTTTCCTTCGCAGGGTGGCCGGGCTCTCCCTTAGAGATAGGGTGAGGAGCTCGGTCATCTGGGAGGGACTCAAAGTAGAGCCGCTGCTCCTCCGTATAGAGAGGAGCCAGATGAGGAGGCTCGGGCATCTGGTCAGATGCCTCCTGGACGCCTCCCTGGTGAGGTGTTCCAGGCACGTCCCACCGGGACCAGACCCCCGGGGGAGACCCAGGACACGCTGGAGGGACTACCTGTCCCGGCTGGCCTGGGAACGCCTCGGGATCCCCCCGGATGAGCTGTCGGCTGTCGCCGGGGTGAGGGAAGTCTGGGCTTCCCTGCTTAGGCAGCTGCCCCCGTGACCCGATCCCGGATAAGCGGACGAAGACGGTACGGTACGGTATAAATAAATGATTTTTTAAACTGCTGGGAGTCAGTTCAGCAGTTGCTAATCATCCTTTCTTGTTAATAAATTTATACTGCAAGTGTTGTGGACTTGAATGTGTATTTAGGTCCTCTAATGAACGGCCAATTGTTTCCATTTCAGTAAAACACAGAATTAAATGTGCAGATGTGGAAGCAACAATGAAGTTTTTGGCAGAGAAACAGGGTGGAGGGCATCAGTGCTGCGTTCAGGGCAAACTCTGCACTCTAGAACTCTAAAAGCTAGAAATTCTAGCTCTTACGATCAATTTAAGTTGTGAAATTTAAATAACTTGCAAAATGTCCAATTTACCTGATTACTCGATTAATCATCGGAGGAATTGCTAGATTACTCGATTACAAAAATAATCGATAGCTGCAGCCCTAGTTCTCATAGCTCATAACAAAAGCTTTAAGCCCTGTTTGCAGAGTGGGAAACATGTTCACAAGCCAGTTTCCTTGGTTACCGCACCTGTCTGGGCAGATCTTCTATGGCTCTTCCCACATGCACACATGTACAGCTTCACCCAACAGAGCAACAGACAAGGTCCAGACAAAGTAAGGGAAAATAAAAAATAATAAAGCATAAACTGGACCTCAGGAGGAAATGACTTATTCTGATTATTTCACAAGTATGAAACACCATCCGGCACGCTGGCACAAAAATTTAACATAAACAAAAATTCTTTTTTGATCCATGAATCTTACAGATGCCAGTTTTTCTGTCTTATCAGGACAAGGACAGGAGACATGTTTTATTTGTTTTACTACAATTACTACATCTACTACTGTCATATTTGGTTTTAGGTCTATTTGATATCATGCTGCCTCTTTATTAGAGTTAAGAAGTTCAAAGTATTCATAATTTTCACTGCGTTTATAGTTAGTTTAGTGTGTTTCTGAGCTGGTTATTTTTCTCATGAGATCTGACAACTCAGATGCCCTGCCATGCATAGAAAACAGCCTTTACATTCTGTTGTTAAGGCGTTAATGATGTTTTATCTCACCTGAAAAAGCTGTATGACAAAGGAAGAGCAACACTGCAAGCCTCATCTTGTCAGCTGAAGGTTGTACTACTGTTGGTACTGGATCCAGATATGTCGATGCTCTGGTGTGCTCAGATCTAAAACTGACACACCCCACTGCCTTATCTCACAGTCACACCTCTATTTCCTCAAACAGAAAACAAAGACACCCGTGTGACAAAGACTGACACCAGTACCAAATATATGAATAAGAGTTTGCTGATAACTGATTTTCGTTTACAGTATTAGTGAGTGCTGGACAGTGATATTAATTATTTTACTGGAGTCCAAACCATTTTCAGGTAGTTTCCCTGGTTTTCATGCTGTGGACCGAAAATATCCCATTAGCAACGCTCTGCATCGTTTATGGAAGATAAATTTAAGAGATCTGACAATTCAGAAAACAAACTTCTTACACAGCAAAGTTATTAGATTTTCTCTTGCAATGAAGGAAAAAGTGGTAGTAAATGCCAATATGTAGATAAAGGAAACAGTAGTACTCACATTTGAGAAGTTTATTCGAACCACGTCACAGATGAAAAATATACGGTAAAGGCCCATTTATGCTCCCTTACGTACGTAAATGGTGATGTCCATTTCATGCGTTGCCCTGCGTCGCCGTTTTTATACTTCTATGCGTCTTCTGCGTTTTGATGGTTCATATATCAGTTTGTCCACGAGGCGGCAGTCCTGAGTTCATAGTTAAATTCCCTGTTTTGATGTGAGTTTACACCACTTGGTGTCAGTAACGTAGATATTTCTTTGATATACTTTATTAATCCCAATTAGGGAGCCAAAGACGAGAGACCTCATTTTACACATCAGGCAATTGACCTATGGCTAAACCACGCCCCAAAACGCGATGAGCCAATCACAGTGCGCACAGCTATCCCATACACTCGGACATTCTCTGCTTGAACGTCCATTGAAATGCATTGAAGTTAGTCCGTTTTTGTTCGTTTTTATGTGTTCTTTTTAGTTTAAAATGGTCAAACGTGTGCATGGGGTACATGCAACTCCGATACTAGGTATCCTGAGAGGCTGGGTGACAGGGCGTATTTTTTTGCCTTTTACCAAGTCACATCAAGCCAAAGTTATGCAGCAGACCACAACATCAACTGAACGTGGATAAAATGAACAAGGATGTCTACATCTGTTCTAAGGTAAGGCAACATCGTATTCGAGGCAACATGTTGTCACTTTGCTTGAAAGAAATATGAAGTTACCTTCCCTAACGTTAGTTTAAGTTGGCTAACGCTAGCTAAACATGCTAGTTTTGGTACGTGGTAACGGTAAGATACTGTCGTGTAGTACAGGTGTCGTGTAGTAACGTCGATAACGACATGCCTCTGGCTTCCAAGCTGCAGCCAGACTGCTCCGCTTCCGTGGCTGTTTGATCAGTTTTTGTCAGATGATCACTTTTTGGCACAACAACAGCAGCCGTGCAGCAGTTTGTGCAAGAAACTGAGGGAGCGACACGAGTCACATTCAGAGATTCACAGGCTGATTTTTACTCCCAGTTTAAGACTTCTGAACAATTTCTTTTTGTTTGTTTGTATTGTTTTTATGTTTTTTAATTTATCTCGTCATGATCTCTCTGTCTGATCACGCGTCTGTTGTCCGTGTTGACAGCTGTCATCTCCCGAGATGTCACATAGCGCCTGTCACCGAATGTTGTTTGTCCGAGTGAGTGGAGGGGGCGTGGCTTAGCCATAGGTCAATTGTAAGAGCGTGTGGAGGAAAGAATAGTATTTAACATTTAAACTTGCGCAGTGCACCTTTAATGTGCAACTCATCTTCAAAATCATACAGTAGTGTCATACTTTCTCGTATGCTGTATTATATGTAGCAGGTTAAACCGAAGAAGTACCTGTGTATCTGGCTTTAGGGGATTTAGGGGCAGGGTGAAGAAATGAAAAATGAAAAGAAATGCGATTGGCGCTGCAGGTAACTGCAGCCACCAGCCAAGCCGGCATGGAAGCGTGCACAAACTGCAGCTATAACATTGTTTGCTACGCTGATAGTCTTTTTCTTCATAGTGCCACTTTTTAGTGCCCTTCAGTAGATCTGGGTCGTTTGCTGACACCAGAGGAATCCATAACTATCTCTTAGTTCTTATCATTCAGAAAGCATAGTCGGTCCATTTGCGGACTCGGCTCGGCTGGGGTGGTCTTCCAGACCGCGATCGCATTCACGTTGCACTGTAGTCAGACAGGCCAAACCTTCTGAAAGATGTTTCCAAAGGTGGTGCTGCAGTTGGATTCACTGTAGGCAAGGACAAGACATCCAATGAACAAGAAAGTTCTCACAGCTTCTGTTTCCTGCACAAAACAACATTATTTTTGTGCGAGGGGCTGGATATGCTTTCATCAGACCAAATATTGATTAAAGCTTTAACTTAACTTGTCACTCCACATATGACCACGAGCCATCTTTATAAGTACTGCAATCCCACACCTGGGTTTGTTGTAATAGCGTTTACCCACGATGCCAATGCAAGTTGTAGTCCACTTCTGTATGTGGTCCACTTGAATCTGGCCGAGAACTGCGTTTGTAGGTGGACCGAGACGCTTGTTCCGGATCAGAATCCATTTGCAGAATCTCAACTCCCCAAAACAAAGCAGACTTTCCAAGCAAACAGACTCTGATTCGAATCAAAAAAGCTCTGTGAATGCGCCCTTAGTGTCTGAATCCACCGCAACCATCTTCCTGTTTCAAAGCTGTCAGGGGCGTGTATGCGGCCTCAGCTGACATCACATCCACAGGAGTGCGCGGTAAAATTCGGACACTGAATTGTGGCGCATTATGCATCACACAGCCTGTTAAAGCAACCCTTACGGATCTTGCATTTCAGAAACCACAGCAAGATTATTTGAATATAAACAGTCCTGCCTCACTCCTAAGACCCACCCCCCATTCCCTCTGCCTTCCAATGCAGAAGCAAAGGTCTGACAGGCAGGTCCCTCTAGGGGCCCACTGCAAGGATTGGTTGGAGTTTTCATTGAATATTTAGATTGAAATAATATTTTATTTTGATTAATGGTCTGTTTGTCTGTCTTCAGAGTTCCATTACCTCATTCATAGAATTTTACCCAGTTAAAAAAATAGTGTAACAATGCAACATCGGTAAGGGTTGCTTTATAGGCAACAAAGAGAGACGTGGGTGAGCTCGTTCTTTTTGGTTTTTAATGCTTCCTCACCCATTAGCATTAAAAAAAACTGTACATGCATGTATATTCTTTCACAGTTCCTGCCCCTAGCTTCTTTAAGTACTGTTAGTGATATTTTTCTCAGTAAAGTTGAAACTCTAAAAAGGCAGTGATAGCTGTAACATGGCAGCAGTTTTCCTCATATTTTCATTTTCTCTATAAACTCTCAGAGCTATTAATCACAGAGTTGCATATTTTCGATGTCAGAGAATTTCCCAGCATATCTTGTTCCAGTTGGAACTGGAGTGGTCCCGTTTGTGTTATGATTATAAACAAAAGACATTTGTTGAAGTCTCACAATATTCCCCGAGGGGGGATCCAGTCTGACCTGTTCCACACCAGGATTTTTATAATGAGGAGACATTAAAGTTTTCCCGCAGGACCCCCTTTTCATTATCATTTCATGATCAGAGTTGTCTCTTACTACTTAAAGGGGAAGTTCAGGATTTTTGACATAGGGCCTCATTTTCGAGTGAGCCAGGATCCTACTTATCACTGGAGACAGTATCATCTTATTTCATCTCATATTCTTGTTACCGGTACTCCTCGATGCTAATGCTAGCATAAGTCAATAGGAATCTGCTAGCCTGTCATTAATAGCAATCGTATCCACTCCACAGAACACCCGAGGCAAATCAGTCATTACACAGAACTGTCTGTGTAAATGAAGTGTTAACAAATAATATTACACACATGTCGGATCATGTTGGATTCGGCAAAGAAACATTACTGGAGGAAGAGAGGAAGGGACAGAACAAGAGTCAAGATAAGACTGTCTTTTACTGGCTGGAGTGAGCTCACAGTACAGGTACGATGCAAGTTGGATGCTAGTTTAGCCGTCGATAGCGGAGAACATCACTGAGAAAACTGCTCAAAGTTCCTATTGTGGGCCTTTAAATATAATCCAAACAAAGTTTTAACATGAATTAATGTACAACTCATCTTCAAAACCATGCAGTATTGTCATATTTTCTCATAATCTACTGTATTACAGGTATTGAATGGGTCAACATTTTTCTCAAAACATATATTGCTAGTAGAGCTATTTGCATGAAATTTTCACCAGATTTCGGCAACAACCCAAGTAATGCACACATACAAAGAAATCCTAACATTTATGTCCATAAATTAAGTTATGTGCAATAAAGTGAGATGACAAAGGGAATAAGTATTGAAGAAATGGAGGACAAAAAGACCTGGAAAGCCAAAAAACCAAACAGCTGGAGTCTGTCAGTATTTAGAAAGTAATCCTGTCCTCTATCAGTGCAAAGTAATATCAGCTGGTTTAGTCCTGATTGATGCCTTTAAAAAGTTTCTCATCATCAAGGTGTCAGACAAGAAGCATTGCATGATTGGTAAAAGCAAAGAGCTGTCTAAAGACCTACGCAACCTTATTATTGCAAACACACTGAAGGCATTGGTTCCAGGTGCATTTTTAAACTTCTAGTGAGCACCATTGGGACCATCATCCGGAAGTGGAAAGAACACGGCATCGTCATAAAGCGGCCACGGCCAGATGCTCCTCACAAGATTTCAGACAGAGGAGTCAGAACAATAACCATAAAGGTTCTCCAACAGCCCAGGACCACTCGTGGAGAGCTTCAGAAAGACCTGGAACCAGCAGGTACAGTTGTTTCAGAGACAACAAGAAGTAATGCACTCAACCACCATGGCCTTCATGCACACACACCACGCAAGACTCCATTTCTGAAGAAAAAGCAGGTTGATGCTGGTTTGAAGTTTGCAACAAAACATCTGGACAAACCCATGACATTCTGGAAAACATAGTCTGGTCAGATGAGACCAGAACCGAACTCTTCTGATGTCATAAGACACAACATGTTTGGAGGAGAAATGGCACCGCACTTGTGTACAAAAACATCATAGCAACAGTGATGTTTGGAGGTGGGAACATCATGGTGTGGGGCTGTTTTTCAGCATGTGGTTCTGGCAGACTTCATATCATTGAAGGAAGAATGAATGGAGAAAAGTAGAGAGACATTCTGGACAAGAATCTGCTGCAGCTGCTGAAGATGAAAAGAGGCTGGATCTTTCAGCAAGACGACCATCCCAATATTCATGGCAATAGCTCTACTAGAAATATATTGTCTGATAAAAATGTTGATGTGTTCAATACCCCCCCCCCCCGCTGTATATGTAGTAGGTTAAATCTAAATCTGGGAAGTACCTGAGTATCTGACTTCAAGTACTGTCAGAGATATTTTGCTCTTAAAAAAGCTGAAACCTTAAAAAGGCAGCGATAGCTGTAATATGGCTGCAGTTTTTATGCGGGACTCATATTGTCATTTTCTCTATAAACTCTCAGAGCTGTCAGTCAAAGAGTTACACACTTTCTCTGTCAGGGACTCTCCCAGCATATCTTGTTACAGTTGTGACTGGAATGACCCCAATCATGTTATGATCATCAACAAAAGACATTTGTTGGAGTCTCCAACGTTTCACTGGGGGGCGGGGAGGGGGGGGGGTCATGCTTGATTTGTTCCACACCAAGGTGTCATATTTTCTTGCCTTTTTGTTGTTGTTTATTGTTAAGATGTCTGTTGTCGACCCATCATTGTTTGCCCTTTAGTTCTTTCATAAATGTGTCCGTGTTTTGTTAGCAGTGCTAGAGCTGCATGTTTCATCCCCTCCCCCATCATAATTCTGGACCCCACCTCATGGGGGCCACTGGTTTAACCTGCAGGTAGTACTGTGCTGTTATTGTCTCAGAGGAAGGGCTTCTGCTGCTTTTGGGTGCATGTGAAACATCAGATACTGGACATGGTCAGCTGTCCCGTGGGTCCTGAAGAAGATCTAGTCTGTTACATGAAGCAGGTTCTACTCGTGTTTCATGAAGTAATTATATTAAAAAGATGATGTTGGCAAAGAACAAGAGCACAAAGAAATTTCACATTTTAGATCAAGTCAGAGTTTAGGATTTGACTCTGTGTTTGTTGAACCTGCTTTGTGAAACGGACCCCAGTATGTTCTGTTAGTAACTTTAGTTAGTTTAGTTTACATGTTTTGTCTCCATCTAGTGGAAAGCTGCTGTACTGCAGTCTGAGCTTCAGCCTACAGGGATGATACCCTCTCA
>JALJCO010010762.1:0-14234 GCA_023101725.1 Atherinomorus stipes | reverse complement strand
TAGTGTTTAGCATTTTGTTGCTCTTCTTTGTTTTAACCTTTTTCCTCCAACGCGCACTTTTGCACGCTGAACTTTACTTGCCAAGATAATAAAGAAAACCAGGATGAAGGAGTTGAGCTCTCCATCTGTTTTCCCTCAACTCACCTCAAACCTTACAATGTCAAGTAAGAGTTATGTAGGACTCTTATACATGCATTTTTGCGCTGTGAGAAAGTGATTTTCTGTAGTAGGGTGCCGTCATTTAGCAACTTCTGGCGACTTTGGAGCCAGCCAATAGCAATTTTTCTATCTGAGGAAAGCTGGCAACAGTGAATTAACATGGCATGGCAGACCGCGGAGGACTGAGGCCAAACGCAATACAATAGTGCTAGTCTGGTAGTACTGAGTGTTAACTGTTACAAACTGACTCAAAATCAAATGGACAGATATTTTTTTAAAAAAGCTTACGTCTTTATTGGGTCTTTAACACAATGTAAAAAAAATGAACAGAAAAAAAAAACAGAACAAAAAACGCATAAATACTTTGCGTATTATATGCATATTATGGTGTGATATGTCAGAACTATTAATGCAAAGGCTATCCACAATGGCCAGAACACCAGCATCAGGATGTATACAACAGCGTTTTAAACAAGTTTTTTTTTTACCATAAAATGATGTAAAATGTCAAACAAGTTTTTTACCATAAAATGATGTAAAATGTCCCAGAAGTTGAATTAAATATGACACCCAAAGCATTAAACTGCAAAAACATCATGTTCAGATGTTGTTCATCTGCCGTAGTTTTTTTCCCTCCCCCAAAGGTTTATTGTTTCTGTTGGGTTCACCAAATCTTCCAGGTTTTTTGTTTTTTTTTTGCTCTCAACTTCAGCACATTTTTGCATATTAACTCACTAATTAAAATGAGCTCACAGGAACTCCCCATGACACAAGTTTATGTGTGAGCATGGTAAACTGAATGTGGGTTGCAGTCTGCGTACTCTGACAATAACTTCAACTAATGCTCTCACAGTCCAGGCTCATTACTAGAAGAAATGCCAAAGGGCTCTGAAATATTCAAGAGAGCAGAAGAGATCACCCCCCTCAGTGCTACCTGTAACACGGCGGATCATCTGTCACCCAGTAAGCAGACATAAAAGATAGTTAAAGGATTGTTCTTAATAATCCTGCTCGAAAATAACTACAACAAGGCTGCAACAAAGGCTGATTTAAATCCTGGGGTTTTATTTACATCTTGTTGTATTAATCCCTTTTTGGTAGTTTCTTCTTACAAGTATAAAGAGAAAAAGACATAAAACAAGTATTCACACGTACCATGACTGGCTTTTTTTAATACCAATTCTCGGTTTTAAAGAGGCAGAGATATCTTTCCTACATCAAACACCCCAACAATCTATAAGGTGAGGATATTGCTAGAAAAGAAAACTACACTGTTGTCAATTATTCTGTTTTTGTTTTTTCCTCCAAAATAATCAATGCAAATGGCAGCTAACAGGATTTTTTAACTTAAAAAATTAATTAAAAAAAAAAAATCGTAATGAGAACAGCCATTTTTCCAGATCACTTAAAGTGGAAATGAAACAATCAACCAAACTAACCTCATTTACTAGACGGAGTCCTGGTCTTTATGATAATTGTATAGACAAGTTTCACGGCCAAAACCATGGGAACCGCCATGTCTGCTAGTTTCTGCTAAGGACTTCTGGTTATCGCAGTCACAGGGTACTTTACACTGAGGACATGCGCAAATTAACAACACGCATACAAAGAGCTCTCAGACTCGATGATTGAAAAATGGATATTTGTAAAAGGGTTCTGGGACATATTATGCCGCATGTGGCTGCAGCAGCTTGTGAAAACAAATTAATATATATGTTGTAAAGTGAGCAAACTTATAGATGGGTTTCCGAGCAACGTCACAGATAGGATGCGCACGTAACCAGGGGGCAAGAAAACAGAGGAAAAGCATTATTGAACTATGAGAAGATGTGTGTTTACATGCAAGATTAGACTTTTAATGCAGATGAGGTCAAGATATGACGTGAAAGTGTCGGGGAAATATAATGTTTGAGTCCTGGTATTTGTTCAGTTGCAAAAATCAAAACGTTAACTTTTTCAACTTTAATTTTACTGCCAAGTGTGCCGTATGTGGACATGCGGCACAGATTTAAATGCATCTCTCTCACCCCACGGTGCATTCAATAAAATACAATAAACTATAAGATAAAACACAAAAAGATAAAAATATAGAAATATAAAATATAGGAATCCGCCCGGTTAATGCATGTAAACAGATGAAAATGGTGATAATAGGACAGTAGGAGTGACTGATCTTCAGAAAACCCTCTCGGATAATTTCTGCAGGTTCAAACTACATGATATGTTTAGTCTTTCACCATGGTCACCATTTCAGAATGAACCACGTCAGTGGCAGAAATTATTCCGTGTTGTAGTCGGGAGACTGGTACCGTAACAATACCAGTATCACGGCCGCGACCAGTCATTTATCAGTTCACGGTTGCATCACAACACTATAAGCTGTAAACACTGTAGCTGTGTGTGACAGCCGTCCTCTGCTCGGGCACGGAAAATAAAAAGAAGAAAAAACTGATTGTGGAGCCGCTTACAAGCATTCACGTCGCATAACAACACATCCCAGAGATTTGACACGAAGTAAGTTTATACCGTTAGCCTTACTGAGTAAACATAAATACTGCTGTGATTCTGATGCATATTTCTTCACAATGGTTGAATCAGGGCGGAGAGAGTTTTTAGACACCACAAATATTTCCTGAGCCATTATTACTGACTAATATACAGACTTAGATTCCCTTTGACCTTTGACGAACTGGTGATTCCTAGATAATTTCAAGGGGGCCAGACTATTTTAAAAATATACATGGCAGATTCATCTGTGAAAGTGATGCATTAATTTTCTAAAAGATAAATTATTATTCATTACAAATGATAAAAAAAAATCCTAATATGGCAATATGTCATCAGCTAAGTTGTTTTTTGTCCTATGCTGCTTTTCTTACAGTTGTGCACATAATCTAAAAAAAACAAACATGTTTTCCTCCTAATTTATGAAGATACCGACAGTTTTCCAGCTATAAATTTAGAGGATGCTGCAGGATGATAGGCCTATCACACACTTAAGGGCTCAGCCGTCACAAGCACCAATGTCTGGTATCTTGAGGGTTGTAGCTCAAAAAGTTTGGGAACTCCTAGATCTAAGATCTATGGGCTGAACTGGACCTAACCGACTAGCCGGAACCATTTAATCCCCGTGCACAGCTGTTGAGCGCATGACCACCTGCGCAAGCTTCCAGGGAGAGTGTGTTTTATCATGGGGAAATTGGTTATAAAACACCCGGTTTTATAAATCTGAATATTATATTTTATTTTGAGGTGAAATTTTGAAACTTGTTCATCTGAGAGAGAAAATATTTTGCTCTGGACTTGACCTGCAGCACCGTCTTCTCTATCAGTATCATGTTAAAGGTGGTATAGAAGATGTTTTCAGCAATTCAGAAAGCAGAGACTGTTAGCGAGTTTTTGAATAAAGCATGTGCAGGACCAGCCTTCTAGATTCACAGCTCCCTCCCCCAGTCATGGCACGACGTGCACATGCCAAGTCCCGACACTGGCTTCTAGCACACAGTTGGTACAGATTCTCCCATCGTGTCACAAACACAAGTAAAACAGATGCCATTGTTTGAACGTTGCTAACTGCTAGCAGAAAGATTGTTAGCTACCTACTGGAAACATCAGACGAGAGTGTGCAGCTTCTGGCTTGCAGTATCAGCCTACTCTTGCCAATCAATCACTCCCATTGATTAGTCTCACCTGTCACCCGTTGAATTGCCCGTCAGTCACTCTTAGGATGGTAATAAGAATGATTGACAGGCCAATAGACAAATAAAATGTGATGAATGCAGAAATGATTGGCGGATTTTTTTTAAGCCCCATTACTTTCACAGCTGATGTAGAATGACATTTATATATTTAAAGCTTTTAATTAATCAGACCTTATGGGGTAGTGAACCCAGTTTAATCAAATATTGCAAAAATTGTTGAAAGAAAAATCTTCAATGATGCCTTTAACACACCCCTGATGCTCCAATACAGCAAACTGCTGTAAACTCCTTTTTTTTTAAATAAAATGATTACTCTCGCTGGTAAATAATCATGGAAGCTGTAAAGGTGGACTTAGTTTTTGTTAAATGAATAATTAAAGTGTGATGTGTCATATGCTGTTGATCATCTGAAGTTGTTTTTAACTGTCAGAAAATGATGTTTATTTTGTACTTTTTAATAACAGTAAACCATTTCAGTCAATCATTTTAATTTGCTAAGCTGAATCTGACAGATATTGACACTAACCAACTTTGTTACTAGGTAACGGCCTAAACAGACATTTTGAAATAGCACATTCCTTTTGTATGTTTTCTCTCCTCTTTTATGCCATTTGAAAGCCTGTTATATTACTGTGATGTGCCATCCTTAAACTGCTCAAGTCTTGACATTATGCACAATAGAAAGAAAAAGCAGATGGTAATTGTAAGAGGATTTATCCACATTTATTACAGCCCTTCTTTAATTGTCAGTGTGTGCTCAGTATTAACAGTTCCATGTCAGAATTACAGCTAATTCTCCGCAAAAATCTTCCAATGTCTCAAACAAACAGGACAAAGACACTGCAGCTTGAATTGGCAAGCAGTCATGTAAAACAACACGTGCCAAAGACTGTCAATGGGGACGACTGTTAATGAAAACTGTCATTTTCAGCCTCTTCTGCTAATTAAGTCCAACAGAAACCCCCCTCAGTTGGTTACCACAGTATTTAAATTCATGTTCTAAAATCAAAATTAATGCCTACCTATACCAGTGATGTTGATAGGTACGCGTCCTGCGTCTCTGACGCATAAAAATCTGAAAGGACGCAGTAAACTCACCACCCATGCGTCCCAGGGATTCACCTCATTTTCCCATGAAAAACAACACATTCTGAACAACTCCTGTTTAAAATCACAGTAACTGCCGAAAGAAACTTTTTTTTTTTTTTTTAACCACCCATGGATGTTATTTTATAATATCATCAGATTTGTAATGAAGCCCCCTGGACTCAGTAGTTATCCTTTAATTATGCTAATGGAAAATAGTTATTTTCGAGATGTCCTTGAAGGCAACACAACTGCGTACGTCTCACCTTAAGTTTCGTTTTACTGTACTCGGTAAAGAGGCTGTTTTAAAACTAAAACTTCTTCTGCCGGTTTAGCGTTCATGGACGTCGTTAGGCCTGTTATAGTTAAATGTTTGCTTGGAGCACCGTGCACTACTGCAAATCCCAGCAGCTGAATAAGTTTTTCATCCCGATGTGATCTACTCTGACTACCTCTGCACAGGCGCACATCGCGGGTCTGCTCGTGGTTGAAATGGATGTAAGGAGTTTCTTTCTTTTAGAAGAAAGTAAGTCATCTGTCATGCTGGTTGTACAATTTAGATAAATACAGCTACTAAACAAATGAAAACAAAGGTTGATCATTGATACAACTTGGTCCTTGTGATACATAAATCCTTCCTTTTCCTATTAAATTGTTAGCATGATGCTGAGTTCTGGTTGTGTTAGCTCTGAAAACATAAACCTTATTCAACGCCATATTCTGTAAAATCATATTCTTACTGAACCAAAACAAAGTGGAGTAACTGGTGAGATTGATATTCTTAAAGGAATAGTTCACCCTCAGAATGATTTAACTTTATTTTCCACTTACCCTGATGGTGAGCAAGACTCTGGACCACTTTTTTAATATACGACATCATTTACTATATTTTTAGAGCCTAAAAAGGAGTATTGTTTACTTCCATGAAGCGCGCACATGCGCAGTCACGAAACTACGGAAGCCTCGGCGTTCAGAGCCTACCCTGCCAATAATGCAAGCCTAGAAAAAGAAATTCACTGTTAACATTGTGATAAGAGCGCGAGAGCTCTAGACAAACCGGGACAAATACAGGAGGGGTTGGATATTGATCTAAAAGAAAGAAAGAAAGAAAAAGAGAACGCGCGATCTCGTTTGCCGTGGCTTCCGTAGTTTCGTAAATGTGCATCGGCATGCTTGTTAGGCATGCGATGTAGTCTTGATTAGACTCTAAAAATATACTAAATGGCGCAGTTTCGAGTAAATTCTGGACGCTACCCACTCAGGACACTTGGATTACATGGGACGAGCAGTATGGAGGAATATTGACAATTTTTTGTGGACTTTTATGGACCTTTTGGCTCGGACCCTGGCGAACTCCATTGGGGGAAAACGAGAAGTCGTCATATTAAAAAAAGCGGTCCAGAGTCTTGCTCACCATCAGGGTAAGTGGAAAATAAAGTTAAATCATTCTGAGGGTGAACTGTTCCTTTAAGGCCTCCATTAGGCTGAATGATGGTGTAGTCTTTCTATTTTCTTTTATTCTTGGGTCAGTATGACTTTCTTCCACAAAACCAAATAAACAATTTTTTATAAAGTTAATTTGGGAATTGTAAATTGACCCAATTAGTTACTGTGGAGAGAAAATTCATGTCTCTATCTTATCTGATGGAAAAACATATGGCTTCCTGCATTTCTGATAAAAATTTAGCATTTACATTATTGCATCCAGATAATTTCAGCAAGAGCACAGTGGTCATGGTAGTCCATGCCACACAGGCTTGATGTGTTTAAAAGAACTTTAAAATAATGCTTTTTCAATAGAAAAGAATTGGAGAAGAAAGTCTTGTTTTGAACTGGCTTTATGACTTCCCCTCTATGGACAAAATATTAAATGTTATTTCTTGACAGCTAAGCTCCTCCTGTTATTGAATCCTAGAGGCATTTGAATTTAATGTCATGCCACTGACAGTTGTTTTGTAATAAACTTTTTATATTTTAAATTTTGTTTAATTTCATATACATACATGAATATTTCCTTTAATTATAACCATGTCATACCACCAGCAACAGAGTTAAACACTACAATTTAAAAAAATAGAAGACTGTAAGAAATAGATAAAAATGTTTTTTGTTTTTTTTTTTCTTTTAAATCTGTGACACATTGAATTTCCCAGGGACCCACTGAAATTGTCATCAGTGGGTCCCAGGGACTCATTACATTGAAAACCTCAACATCACTGTTTACCGACTGTACATATATAATACTGTAATGTCCCTACCAAAAGTGTGTAGTTTCAAGCTGAAAGAAATCAAATTAGATTCAAAATGAGTTTCCTCTGAAAAGAGGTCATATAGACTATATACAGGTTAATGCCGTACAAAAAACACTACAAAACAGAAAAACAGCTGAAGAAAGTTTCAATTTTTATTTAAAGGGATATTGTGTAAGTTCTCCTGTGTTTTATTCACAAAAACTGATTATTTGGTTCAAAAGTGTTTTTTCATTAATCAGTAATCACTCCCATCAACAAACTGAAATGCTCCTCTAAGTTCTAAATTTTCCGTTCGTATCATTCATTTACACATCGAGCGGGGCGGCTCGGTGAAGGCTGCCATGTCGTATCGCCATGTTTTTGCGTTCGGGAGAAGCGTGACGGTCGGAAAACACAGAAACTCACCGGACACACCGGAGTTTTCAGCTCAGTTCGAGGTAATGCCTTTGAAAAGTCACCACGCTGCAGAGGGGAGAAACTAGCGTCTCACTGACGCTGGGTTCACGCGCAGTCGGGCAGACGGCCGTTGGTAACAAACCAGATGTCATTTTAATCAATGAAGCCGAGCGAAAGACTGTAAAACATGGGTCAGGGAAAACAATACGACATCGCCATGACAACAAATCAGATGTGGACTGATGTCACTGTAACTGACGGACCACGTCTTCACATAGAGGCCGGTGATAACTTTACATGCAGCGGATGTCGTCGGTCTGCCCGGTTTCACGCGAATGCAGCATGAAAAGTACGAGGGAGCTGCTCCCGATTACACAGTGTCCCTTTAAGTGTGTGGACAGTACATGCATGAAAACAGTTTAAAGTGATCTGAAGTAACTCTCAGTTCAACTACACTGCAGCTGCAATCAGATACAGCTTAACTCACCTTCACCTGGGTTCTGTTGGGTCCTCATAAACACACCATATGAGTGCATTCTTTCTGCCACTTCTCTCAAATAAAACTTCACTCACTGGCTGCCAAAAATGTCTTCCAGTGTGACAATGTGGGGTCCTGACACTATGCCTCTGGTTGATAACGTGCCCTGGCTACTTTGCCTCAGGGATATCCTTTTGGCTGACTGGTAAGCGCGTTACTCCCACCCCAGTAGTCTGTGGGATCTAATCCCACCCAGGCCCTCTGTTTTGTACCTTGTTGCATTCTGGCGTTGTCAGCAGGATCCATGTGACACTGGTAAACAGTCCATGGATTTAAAATTGGTGTCAGACTGTGTGAAGCACAAGGACGTGCTTGTGGAAAGAGGGGGAGAGACGTGACAATGTGGAGTCCTGTCACTATGCCTCTGATTGATCATGCAACCTAGCTATTTGGCCACAGGGATATCCCTTTGGCTGACTGGTATGCGTGCTTGACTCTCAGCTGGGAGTCTGTGTGATCGAATCCCACCTGGGCCCTCTGTTGTGTACCTTGCCGCACAAGCATTTACTGCCAAGCACATCAAAAGACACCTTTTGGCAGCTCCCCCATTTTAACTAAGGGAGCTGCGGGACACTGGTGGATCTTGCTGGTGAAAATCAAGCTTCAATCATTTTATTTTGTGTAATTAAATGTCAATGTAGTAATTTTCTTTCAGAAATCCCCTCAGATATGTTAACACTTGATTTTTATTTCACTGACAGCTGATTTCATTTCCTTCTTTAATGGGAGGACATGAATAAATGTGAGGGTGACTGTATCTAACGTAATAAACACCCCCTCTCAAGCAACGCAGCAAGATGCCTTACTCCTGGAAAAGTGTGCTACAATGTCAGAAGGTAAAACTGCCTGTGGAAATCTTGTGAGGCTTGTGAACTATCAGAAGCAGCAGAGGGAAAGCATATAAAAAGTTGTCGACCATTCTTAAGACAATGCATCTATAGCGAAAGGGCTCTGTCCAACCAGTTCATATACTAAGTCATTTCTGCAGAAGCAAAGAGATCAGCACAATGTCTTCCGAATCATGATAGCAAAATTGCCATTCCTTCTGTGTGAAACATTCATTCTCCTGGAAGAGGACCTGTCCTCGACAACAAATCTGCTGCTTGATTCTCCATCCCTGCAATATACAGCTCCCTGAGGGACACTCGACAGGAAAGGCCCATAACAGGAGGCCCATGGCCACCTGGAGACAGCAATGGGACCAAATACCCTTTATGATTTATGTGATACATTACAGAGGTATTGTCCATTTTCACTGGGACATACCTTCTCCTAATGAAAGGAAGAAAATTCACCAAAGCCAAGTGACCTACCCTCAACTTCAATACATTTATATGCTTGACTGACTAAAGGAAATCCCATTGCCCTCCTGCAGATCTGGGCTTCCAAATCACTCCCCAGTCTGTAACGCAAAAGGAAATACAACCCTAAGGAGATAGAGATATTAGTGGAAGAGGCAAGTACAAAAATAATTTAAAATAAGTACAATGAATATAAAAATAAATGACACAATTAAAGTAAGCTTTAGTTATCGTAAAGCTACAGTGGATGCAAATGTTCTGTTTGGTGTGGTTGTCCAGAATATTCAACAACAGTTACATAGTGGTGTTTGCTGTGCTGATTGTCATTGAATGGGCTTTATATGCATGATTCCACTACTTCCTGAACTTCAGACAGAACCTTTGCTTCCTGTCTTCCTGCCTCACGAAACCAGGGATTAGCCTCCTGAAACGGATCATGTCTGAAACCGAGTTCCAAGGTGGAAAGGTTTGAAACTTTGACCGGTTTGTGTTTCATGGGGACGGCGTAACCGCACAAGGAAGTGCGTGTGTGTGTGTGTGTGTATGTGTGTGTGTGTGTGGCCACGTTTTTGCAACACCGTGGGAACCATATTCTGGATTTTTACCATCACCGTGGGGACGTCTTGCCCTCATGGGGACATTTCCCCGGTCCCCACGGGTACAAACTCCATTATGAGGGTCAAGATTAGGTTTTAGAGATTAAGTTACAATTAGGTTTTGGTTAGGGTTAGGTTTAGGAAATCAGTTATGGGTGTTAGGTTTAAGGTAAGGGGCTAGGGGCATTATGTCAATGGATATACCCCACGGGGATATAAAAACAATTCACAACGTCAATTCACGGCGTCAGTGCGCAACTGTTTGCAACTGTGTTGAAAGCTTTCAAGCTTCCCTTGTAAATCCTCAGCCATCTTTACCTTTCTGCTCTTCCTTTGTTGATTTCCAGCACACAGTGAGTCTTTATTTGCACATGCGCTATGTCTTGTTCTACGTTTGCAGTGTCACACTTTAATCATCATAGCGCCACCCACAGCTTGTAGGATGTACTACAGCGGTTTCATGGGGATAGTGAAACCTTTCCCCGGATTTCTATCGGTTTCACACCTGAACTGGCTTTAGCTCCGTGTGGACTAGGCCTTACAGATGTGGGTATGAAAAAGTTCTGTCTTTTTCTGCCAGAAGTGGTGCAGTAATAGTGCACTATTACTGCACTATCACTGGCTGAACGATTTGTCCCGTGAATACGTCATCACGCACGGTGTCCAAACTTGGCGTGTGGAAACGTTCTTGTTCTGGGCGTTCATTTATGCTCTGAAATCATTTCCGCTGGGCACACAGGCGTTTCTCTGTGCGATTGAATTAGCAGACAAGTCGCTGGTAAGTGGCTGGCAGTCGGCAGAAAGGGGAACTTTTTCATGCCAGCATCTGTAGATTTCTGTCCTCCCAACACATGCACAATTGCATGCAAACGGCCCATTTTGCATATTTATTGAAGCAGACGTACCAACTGAATGCAGACGTGCAATTTTGTGCCTTTGAAAGATAAAAACCCTCATTGCACACTGTTAAGGTGGATTTATAGTCGCACATTGTCTGCATCTGCGTAACCGCCGTAGCCTCCGCGTAGGGTCTGCGTAGGTCAGCGGAGGCCTGACGTGCACCGCTCTGGACCCCACGTGTATCCTGGCTACGCAAACGCAGAGACCAAAAGTACTCTCATGTGATTGGCCAGAGTACAATTACATGTTTACGGATTTCCGGAGGTTCTCGCTGAATTTGCGCCGTTCCGGCATTTTTAAAATCCACAAACAATGGATCAGATAGATGAGAGACTGATCAAGGAGATTAGAAAATATGAACATCTTTATGATGCCCCATCCAGGCACTTTCCAAGAGGAAATGCCCCCGGAAGTTAAGTAAACCATCGAAGAAGACTGCCTTGTGGAGTTTACAAGACGATACCAGCCGCACTGCCACCTTCAGAGTGAAAAGGGTACTGCAACACGTCGCCGGTACTCTACGTACAAGTGCAAGAGCATATCCCATCCGCATTAGCTACGTGGGCCCGACGTACCGCAGAGAACGCGCGACTATAAATCCAGCTTTAGTAAATGAGTTTGTACTTTTTTTTTTTGTGCATGTGCACACATTTTATACACGCAAACCTTTGATAGATCTGGTCATAAGACCCCCAAGCACTAAATACAGGGTTGAAAAAAGTTTACTTTTCTTACTTTTTCTTTTGAATACGAAAGGAGTATCCGTCCCAGTTCTGCAAAGCCTGACTATGACTATGGGCACAGATCAGCCAGTTGTCTGAGTAAGGCAGGAACATTATGCAGGATGTGGTGTCGTTATGGTATTCATGAAAATTACTTTTTAAAATTTGGGTGAATGGTACAGGGGATTTCCACTGGCTTAAATGTTGAAGGGTTTTGTGTTAGTGATGTTGAGAAATGATATATGCTGAATGAATTGAGCATCTCTTTCTCCTTGTGGCTGCCTGCGCTTCAGTGATATTTGATGTTTACTTTTTGAGGAAGAAAGGGATATTTAAAGGGAAATAGTGTAACATTTTTCTGTTGTTTACTGGCCAAAATCAATGTGTGTATTTAAATACGTATATATGTTTATATATGTATGTTTATTACAGAGGTGGGTTGTAACGAGTTACATTTAGTGCATATCATTTCTCAACATCACTCACACAAAACCCCTTTACATTCAAGCCACACAGTGGAAATCTCCTGTACCATTCACCCAAAATTTTCATTAATACCATGAGGACAAGGTCAGAAGACTTCAACATGCCATCTGTCATCACAGAGCCCACATCCCACCAATGGCTCTCCAATTCTCTCATCTGTGACATGTAGTCAGGGAAATGAAAAAACAATAGCCAATCCAACTGATCCCGTCTATCACTACTGCTTGTAAGTTTTCCACATATGCTCATTTAGTCAGGTTTTGCAGTTTTGGGTATGTGTGTGTGTGTGCATTTGTGTTTGTGTGCAAAAACAAAAAAAAGAGGATCTAAAGGTCCCTGAAGTAGCTCTATGTAAAGGTCAGTGTTTTGTTCTCACAGACACATTTACTACACCAGTGGTGACAGATGGACGGCACAACACAGGCGTCATCAATTAAATGTGAAAGTTTCAAAGTCGTGACATTCACATGTTTTCTGGAGTACTACATTCATCACTCACACTCATTTATTTAACAACAAACTATTTCTGAGAGGCAGCTGTGATGACATAAACTCCAAGCATACTGTGCAATAATTCATCTCTCCATTTCCTGGTTATTTATTCCAAAATAGATTTTAAAATTGACCAACCCATTGAGTGTTTTGAAAATGGTTGGTGTCATTAACTGGATGGTTAGGCTACATCCGTAATCACAGTTTCTGGCAATAAAACTCAAGAATAAAATGACTCCTAGTGACAGTTATAATCCTGAGCTGTCAGATATATTTTCTTCCTGTTTCTGTTGTAATTCATTCACCAGATGACACCAAAACCTAATTCATTCGTTAATTTTCTAACGTAGCTCATATCAAACTAACCAATCACTTTTGTTGAGACAAAAGACATAATTAGTCTCGTGCAAAGACGTCATCGTACATGAATCACATGGTATGACACGTCACTTTTCCGCACCAGTCTGCCATGTTTGAGGGCAAGCTATGGGTTGCCATGGTAACTTGGCCAGAACACATTGGGGAAGACCTAGGACACGAGGTGAACTACGGCAGATATATTCATTTATTTATTTTATCTCAGAAGCTTTCTTATGGAACAGATCAAGGAGAAAGAGCTGGTACCTGCAGGGACAAGCTGGTCGCAAACGCCAGGGAGAGATATTTGCATATCGATCCATGTGAGCTGCCCCAGGCAAGATGGAGCAATGACTTGATACAGTCCCACCGTGTACTCACATGGATATGGACAAAATGCAACAATTGAGGGGGCCACAAATTTGGAAAGTTGTAAGCAATTTTACTGTGGCTGGGGTGAAACATCTGCAAATCTTCTGCAAATAAACAGCAACATCACCGTTGCGCTTCCAAAGCTAAGTTTTCATGCGTCTTTTATACACCATTGTTACAGTAAGTCTTACATGAATGCCTACATAAATGCAAAACTCCTTTAAGAGAATTTGAATTAGTGCAACAGCCATTTAAAGGGACACTGTGTAATCGGGAGCAGCTCCCTCGTACTTTTCATGCTGCATTCGCGTGAAACCGGGCAGACCGACGACATCCGCTGCATGTAAAGTTATCACCAGCCTCTATGTGAAGATGTGGTCCGTCAGTTACAGTGACATCAGTCCACATCTGATTTGTTGTCATGGCGATGTCGTATTGTTTTCCCTGACCCATGTTTTACCGTCTTTCGCTCGGCTTCATTGATTAAAATGACATCTGGTTTGTTACCAACGGCCGTCTGCCCGATTGCACGTGAACGCAGCATCAGTGAGACGCTAGTCTCTCCCCTCTGCAGCGCGATGACTTTTCAAAGGCATCACCTCGAACTGAGCTGAAAACTCCGGTGTGTCCGGTGAGTTTCTGTGTTTTCCTACTGTCACGCTTCTCCCGAACGCAAAAACATGGCGATACGACATGGCAGCCTTCACCGAGCCGCCCCGCTCGATGTGTAAATGAATGATACGAACGGCAAATTTAGAACTTAGAGGAGCACTTCAGTTTGTTGATGGGAGTGATAACTGATTAATGACAAAACACTTTTGAACCAAATAATCAGTTTTTGTGAATAAAACACAGGAGAACTTACACAATATCCCT
>JALJCO010010759.1:0-140289 GCA_023101725.1 Atherinomorus stipes | reverse complement strand
CTCTGTAAGTTTATGGCGTTCCTGTTTATCACCAAAGTACCGACATTTTTTTACAATTTGCAACATTTGGCCATTTCATCATATTATCCTCCTAGTTTAATGTTGTAGCAGGGTGAGGGAGTAATAAAACACCTTCTTTTACAAGAAATAAATCATCATGTTCCTATTTTAGAGACATCACTAATTAATGTAAATGAATGCAGATCTTACTCAACTAGAAGCGCTTAGAAGAAATTGACAGACTGCAGAGGTAAACCAGGAGAACTTCTATATGATTTCAAAGTATCACATCAATGTACAATTGTTTAACATTAAATGAAGTAAATGGTAACTGGTACAGTGAATTCTTATGACTGTGGCATAACAATAATACTGGTACACGGACTAGCCAGTAGTCAGTGCAAAAAAACAAATAAAAAAACCCTATTTTATCAAGTAACACAGTTTTCTCTCCTTCACAAGGAACTACCACACTTAGCAGTACTGTGTTGCTTTGAATAGTTTAGGTGTGTGCAACTCTAACCACCCTCTCAACCCCCGAGTTGTGTTGGCCGTCTACATCCATGGCATCAGGCTGACAGGGTCCTCGAGTGAAAGCAGGTGGTTTGACATCAGCACGCATAAGTCCAGCACTGTCTAATGCTAAACCCGTAGTCTGCCAACACCATAGATGGGTTTCCTGTTTACAAACATTGGCAGGCGCACAACCAGGAGGCAAAAAGCCTGTATTTTGTACTGCAGTCTACAGCCAGACACGCACCTGCATATCATTCATAAAAAGGTAAAGTAACCTGACAAAACAAGCAAAGATTGTTGTGTTTAAAATTATACAGTATAAATCTGTATTTTGATGACTAATTAAAAATACCGACTCAGCATTGCTGTTCTGTGTTTCTATTACCATTAAGGGAGTCATCACCCGGAAACGACATTTTCTTTGTTAGAGGAATGATGACATAGCAGTAAAAACTGGTTCATGTAGTTGACATTACTGCAAATACTCCACAGAAAAAAACGCCACTTTTTACAGCGGGGAATTGTTTTGGCACGCTACACCTCCCTTCCTCAGGAAAAGAGTTGGGTGCAGTAATGATATGCAGCTTTACTCAGAGACCACGTTGACTTCATTTTGATTGGCTACACTTATTTGGTTATAACCTTATTTAGAGAAACTAGGTCAAGCTGCCCTGGTGGTCGGAGTTTGCTAAAGGCTATCTGTTAGCAACATGTGCATTTCAGACAGTGAGCTGTGTTTATCAGACAAGACAGCATTTAGAAAATAAATAAACTTACAGGTAATGACAAGGTTGTGGTCGCCTCCCTCAGTGTTGCTGCAGAAGTTTTCTTTAAATCCATTTATTTGAAAAACTGACCTGACTGCTCAGCAGTTACTCAGCTCCACTCACGCAGTTGAATCAGCCGAGGAAGGAGGGGAGGGGAGGGGGGAGCAAGCGGAGGGTGGAAGGGGAGAGAGAGAGCAATTGAATTACGTAGCATGCTAAACTATGTAGAATGATAAGCTGCTGTCTGAATCACCAGTTTTTGAACAAAGAAACAAAGCTGACAGACCATAAACAGGAACTTTGATACTCGCTCTGGACATTCACATGGCCTCATCAGTGCACAACAGATCATATTATACCCTCAAAACCCCAGAAAAGTGACATTTGATGTCATGACACCATTAAGAAAGCCGAGCAAAATATTTAAAGTGCTGATGACATGACCTTAACTTCAAGTAACTTTGCTAAACAACAAAACACAAAGACAAAATAAGTAGCTCTTTGCAGTTACAAGTCAATCAGACATGTATTTACGTAAATATCCGATTTTTAAGAAAAGCGGCTAAGAGCAGCTAGCTCTTTCATAAGCAAAACCTAGCCTCTGTGACGTGACGTCAGCGAGATACGGAGTTGCGGTCCGCTCATTGATTTACATGTATAATCAAAGCCGTAGGAAACGTCAAAGATTGCTCCAGAACAGCTAGATTGGAACTGGTTTGTGTGGTGGGATCATCATCCAGTTGAGATCACTGTGATATTGAGGAATTTGGGGAAATCACATTTTACAACTAGAACTGGACTACAACTGTCAGGTGCCTACAGTCAAGTCCACTTGATTCAGCTAAAAGCCTGCAATGCCCACACCGAGCAGACTCAAAACTGTAAGGAGCGACCCAGAACAGCACAAGAGGACCCACAACTGTTAAGGAGCTGCACTGGTTTGACATAGAGGAGGAGAGGCACTCGTTCCCTGCGTTAGCTCCAGGCTAATTGGCTAACTCGGCAAATATAGCCTTTAAAATTGAGAAGATAGGCTAACAACTTACATGGTTCGAGTCAAGTTTTAAATAATTTTGTTTATAAAGATGAAGATGAAGGGAAGGATGCATCTTTAGAAGCAGCTGGAGGAGATCTGATGACTGGAGACGTCCTGTTATAACCGAGCAGTAGCTGTATGACCGATCTGGTTAAGTAACGATGGTTGAAAAAAGACTTTTCCTGCGAGATGACTGCAGTTCCATGTGTTAGAAGTCTTGATAGCTCCATTAAACAGAAGCTGTAGACAGGAGAGACGTGCAGAGGGCTCCCAGTGATACCCGGTAAGTCCGACCTGCTTCTTTATCCTCTTCATAATAAAATTCTGGAACTGTAGGAAACTTAAATAAACGCTGTACTTATGAGCTTTTAAACATTAACTGGTAATACAATTTGAAGGCTGAGTTGTTACTGTTTGTCTGTAAAATTGGAAAAGGAACTTTAACCTGCTATGAAGCCATTGACTTCAGTGTTAATTGAACTGAGAACGTTCTCTGGCAGACGACACATCCGGTTTTGGCTAACAGCGCCACAGTCTGGTCAGATGTGCTGACATACAGCGATGTTTTCATATAATTCATTGATGCAGGCACGCTTGCTTCTGTTACATAGATCCTCATGAGGAACATTTTGGTCTATAAAACATGGCAAAAAATGTCAAAAACGTGTCATCAGCATTTTAAAAACTCTTTTATGCAGTGTATTACTGTGGGATCACATACAGGTGAAGCCCATACCTTTACTATTTATTCTGAAAATCTTCAATTGTAAATAAGAAGGAAGAAGCCCATGAATAATTTTGTAAAAAAAAAAAAAAAAAAAGCAAAGACTGAGTCTTAATATAAGACAAGCCAGCGAGGCCATATAGACAAAAGTCACCAGGATGTAGCTGATATTCATGGAAGCACAGTACCAACACCTACCTGCCTCACACCATCTGTTATTGTCATACAGTGATACCTTTGTTGAGGGCTCATTCTGTTTACTTATTTATATTCTTCAGTTCCAGACAGATCACACATTTGCTTAAGACTTATAATATGCAAAACAACTGCTGCCAATTATCTAGATTGCAAAAAATGATGACTATGTTTACATCAAGGGCTTTTAGACGATGCAAGTTGTAATTTCGGTGTATCAGAAGCAAAGCTACCAACATGTTTCAGGTACAAAATTAAATTGGATATAAATATGACACCTAAATGATTATAATCAATGCAATCTTGCCCATTTTTTTTTAAACCACTCCTTTTGAATATCAAAATTAAGAAACCAGGAGGTGATATGACACTTTAATCTAGATTTTTCCCCTTGCTTCACCAACTAGTCTGAAGGCAATTACATTTTTCATTACCCCACAAAAAGGGAAATAATAAAATATTACAAGATGTTTTTACTTATACAATTTCCTGGTAGGTTTGCATAAGACGCTGTTTGTAAGATTGTAGAAGCTCACAGTTTCTGATGTGACACCCTGCCAAAAAGTTACAGTCGTAAAAACAGATTAATGAGCTGTCGAAACTTGCTTGCAAACTGATTAAGGTTAGAAAGGAAAGTCTCTTTGTTGCTTTAATTGCAGACTGTAATAAGTTGACATATATGCATCATACATCACAACTTGAGACATCCATCATGCGTTTAGTAACCAGGCAATAGGAAACAGAAAAATAACAGCAGGTGCTTAATTAAGTTTTGCATTGTTCATATTTTTGGAACAAGATGTTAATGAATTGCTTCATAAATCTGACACTTCAGTCTCTATATTATGCCTTGCCAGTCAAATGCTTCTATTTCTGTACAACAGGCAACATGAGCAGAGGAGTTCACGCTCAGAATATCAGATATATTATATGTAGAGCTCCTCGTGTCACAGCACATGTGGAAGGTCATAAATACTCATTTGGTGTACACACGGAAAGCTGTGGGAGATTGGCAGATTAATGAGAATAAAGGAGATGGTGTATTGGCTGTTATAATAAGTTGATTATATGCCTAACCTTGTAGAGCAAGTTCAGCTGACAGAAACCATGGCACATAAATATTATTTACGCACTGGAGGGGAATAGAGGGTAGAAGTTAATTGTGGATATATTAGGCTTTGTATTCACACGATGATACCTCTAATTTTAAGAGGTGTGCTTCGACGATTGGTAACACATTTGGCAGTGATACTCCATCACCACAAAATAATTGTCTCCCCTGTTGGATATGAGATTAAAATGCATGCAGAGCATTTTTTTTTTTTTTCTCATTTTTCAGCTCGTACTGTCAAGTATTATGACAGCAGAATGATGTCCTGGCTGCTGTGTTGTGCAAAACAAATTTATCTTCGTCAAACGAGCTTTATAGATATAATGCTCCTCTTAATATGTAGGTATTTTTCTTTATTTTAAAATTTGTTTATTGGTATGTTTACTATGGATGTTTAATATTGGCTGTTTTATGATAAATTTCCAGAGATAAATCTTTTCCTGTGAAACTGCAGCCAAACCAAAACTGCAGTCATGAGAGAGAAAGTTTACTTTATTTGGGTTATGAAGCATTAATTACCAGTGTATAGGCTGGATTGATGTGCAATAGCTTAAATCAACCATGCAGTGTACAAGAACATGGAAAGAAAAGAAAAAAAAGAACAAATATTTTAGATCTTGTCCAAGTTTTAGCAGAACAACAAGAAACTATACAGCTCGTACTAACTTTTCTTTTTTCTCAGTCATTCTGGGTTAAACTGTTAGTCAGTCCATGTTTGAAGATGGAGTATCTTTTTAACAGACTTTTGCCTTTAAAGTTGCTTAAAACCCGTGACCTTTCTTGGCTGAAAGGGACAGTCTGCAGGACCCACGGGAAAAATTATGACAGTGAAACTGAGACATATGAAAGCCATGAAATAGAGGGAAATTTTCTGTCATTCTCTTTTTTTTTCACTTTGCGCAAGATAAGACACATATTTGTAATCATCTTTATAAATTTAAGAAAAAAATGGATATCTGATCTCTTAAATCATTTCCCAGAATGCTTTGAAGTCAGTGTGTATGCAAGTGTACAGTACATAACCTATGGAGAGATCTTATGTAATGGTATAAAATTGAAATTATGAGGCAGCTTAATGCAATTTGAGGGCATCACAAAGTAAAAAGAAAATATCTTATCAGTGGAATTAAGTCGAGGGAATGCACTGTAGTTAATATAAAATGAATGCGGGGTGGAAACCCTTCAGCAATGCATCTGAGAACATGATCTGCTTCATTAGCCCACACAGACCCACACTCAGCACATTTAGATCAACATTACATTTAACCAATACTTACCTACTCTACAAGCACACAGTAATAAGTTACAGCCTGCTAACTATCATTAATATTTATTCATACATTTCAAATGCCATTCAACTTTTCCGGAGGAGCTGCAGCCTGTTTTTTTTCCTTTTCTTTTTGAGCATTTGAAGACAGTTGGAAATGACTTTGAAGCGCATCCGCCCCCACTAAACCTTTCGGGTTGATCATAAAACTCCTTGAGAGTTTGTTTCTGGAAGGCAGTGCACTCTCAAGTAGATGATAGGAAGCGCTCCTTGTACTTACAGGCTGGGAATGAGCACGGAGAGGAAATTCATGCAGCCGAAGTTATCTTGCCTCCCATTCCCATCATTACCGGGCTCTATTGCTGAAGATACTCATTGCCCAGAAGTGCAATGCCACACTGATCAAAACTGTTTGCACACCCTTGCTGGCTTCTAACCAATACAGTAAGTGCCCTGGCATGCCACAAATCAAAGGAAAGCCATGACTTGTTATCGCGTTGCAGCTTTTCTCCGGCCCTTTCTGGGAAGCCATATCTCTAGCTTTGAAGTCAAAGCCACTGGCAATGTCTCGAGCGCTGCTGCCATCAAGTGAACGCTTCTTCATTAAATCCTTGAGCTGTCTCTAATTACAGGCTGTATCAGGAAGCCCTCGGTGCCGGGCACTGTAGCAGAGAACAATGTGCAAGACACACAAGCTAAAAGAAAAAGAAAAAACACAGGAGGCTAGAGACACAAGTCTCAGCAGACCAGGTATTACTCATATCTCACTACTTGCCCTGTTTCAGGATTGAACTTGAACTGATCTGCAGTGTTATTATGGATATTATTTCATCATTTTAAATCTAAAATTCAACTGAAAATCAAAAACAGATGATTGACGTTCATGCAGGTTTAGATGGATGCTTTAGTTGATGCAACAATGGTTTCTTTTTTCCTTTGACATCTGCCTGTGATGATGTTTTGCTCTAAGTTTGCTGATCCGCAGCAGTGGATTGTGGGTTGGGTGTCATCTGTGTCTTTTATCCTGAGATCCTCAGCTCCCTTGTCACCTACACCCCTGCTCTATTTATAACTTGTAACCATAACAACCAGCCTTTTCTCTTTGCCAAACGAAAAGAATTCCTGTCACTAGGTGTCTTTGTGCATCAGATAAAAAGAAAATGTAATTGTGTGCCAAAACTTTCGTCACTGCTTTCCTCTCACATGTTGATGGTGATATCTGCTTCACGGAAGATCTCAGCCAGCGAGCATCCCAATGAAATGCTTGCCCTCCGTGTTCCAACAACAAATCTGCAGCACTCTGTTCCTCCTAAACAAATAAATTGTGAGTGCTGAGAGATAAATGAAACTTTCAAGATAAAAACTGTTGTTTTTCAAAGAGTTGCATCAGTTTGCATCAGTCTGAAAGATAAGATCAGAAATAACAGATTGCTAAATGCCAAAAATGTGATGGGGAAGAAAAAGGAATGTCAGATGCACGTTTGAGTGTTTGATCAACAGTAAGCTGTCAGCTGTGGTTTAAGGCTGAATTAATTAGACATTCATACTACACGGTATTTTTAAATACCTCCTAAATGAGGCAGTTTATACTGAGCAGAGCTTAAAATCCCTTCTCGGGATGATGAATGCAGCCAAGAGAGTAGTCAGTCAAAAGACACAAGCAGTTCACCTCCTCAGGAGCCAGAGGTAGCAGGCTTTAGCTGATGAGGGTTGAAGCCGTTGTTTGACATCTCACTGCTCGCGCAAGCCCAGAACCTTTAGTAAAAACTAATTGCTCCCAGAGGGACCAATCCTGTAGTCACACCTAAATGAACTTGACCCAAGTGCATTGTGGGGTATACAAGGGTGAGATTGTCTCCGCTGTCTAACACTGCGTTCTCCCAGACGTCCTCGTCACAGATCCTAGACCCACTCAACAACACAGGCTTTTGGGGAAGGGAGGGAGGCAGAGAGTGATTAATCCCCACAGTGAGAGAGGAAACCAGAACTGTTTACTTGAAACGGCACTGATGGAAAATAAATCAACAACACAATTTGTCTTGTGGTGTAGCAGCGGGGGGGATTAAAAATGATTATCGAAATCTTATTAATTCTGAAAGTGCTCTGACCTTGTTTGTAATGTATTTTGGAGAGCCTTAAAAGATTATGATGAGATGAGTCACATTTTAGTTCTTGAATTAAGAGTAATATGCAGAGTCCTAAAAAAACAAACAACAAAACCCCGAAAAAAAACCTCAGTTCCTGTCTGTACAAGGTTTAAGATTTAAACGTCCTTCAGAAAAACTTAAATCTGGAGATAAAGTCCAGTATCATTGACGCAATGCAACTTCTCAGAAGTCAAATCTGGTGACTAAACTCCGGTTTACAGCATCAAAAGGTCAAAGGACAATCTGCAGATATGGTATGTTGAAAAAGAGCACATAGATCTGATCCTCTGGACTGATATCAACTTTACCATCCCATTAAGAGGATTTTGTATTGCATATTTACATGTGCATTACTGAATTTACAGTCAACAAGGCCAAAATAAATATTAAAATGGCAAGTCTCTACAGAAAAATAGTGTCTTAGGCCCACACAGCAGACTTTATGTTAGCTTAGAAATAATGATGCTCTCTTGCGCTGTGGTAAACCAATATAAAACCGACCTGGTCTGGTCCCAAGACGAAACCTTAGCAGACTTTATCTCCACTGTTGTCATAGCAAGATTTGTGATTTAGATGAAAAGTTTTAAAAACACTTAAATGCTCTTTGTGTGAGAGAATGTGAGAATGACGACTCATGGAAAGGAAACATCAGAGTTGGCAGGCCAGTGAATATGTTCAGCCCGTGGTCACTGGTGGGAATAGCAGCTCTAATTGGTTCAACAGAATTGTGCCCTATCACAATTGTACATGAATGATAAGCTTGTCCACAAGAAAAGAGAGTGATAATGTTACTATTCCCCTGCTGCTCTACAATAAACAAAAGAAAATATGAAAGCAGAGCACAGCCCTCATCATTCTTGGAGGAAAATAAGACAAACTCCATTGTTTAAATTTGTAGAGCTATAAAAAGGCAGGTGATACAGAAGCAGATTTTCCTCACACGCTAATGAGACCTGAAAAAGGGCTCATTCTGAATTTAATTAAGCTTTTCAAGAACATAGTGATTTATCACTGGAGAAGCTGGATTGAAGTGTAGCTCAGGCACAGTATCCACTTATCCCTCTTATCTAAAGAGCTCTTTCTTTGTATGCTGAAGGTAAATATCTCTAATTTGAGTTGTATTGGTTTAAAATGGATCAGCTTCAAACATTTTCCTCCTTTCATTCTCATGTCGCTCCAGCCCTCTCAATGGTCTAAGAATTGCTCCAGAAATAAGCACAGGAAGCTACACAAACAGGATTAGTCAGTGTGGGCATGCTGGAAATCAATTCAATACTGTTTCCGTTGTTGAAGCCAGTAAGCATGATTTATTTTCCCTGAGAGCTGTGCACAAAAAAAAAAAAAAAAAAAAAAAAGCTGATTGTCAAGCTGACATATCCTCCATGCAGACATCATCTGTCTGTCAACTTGTAGTAAGCACATGTAAGCCACAATGAGGGGTTACTATCTTAGACCATGCCATTTATTTATTTAGACAATAAACTGTAATGCAAAATCCCCCCCCCCCCCCAAACAAACAGAAATCTTTCCATTTATGTCGAGCACATTATTATTATTTTGTTCCACTTTGCCTCGGGTTATGAACACGGAGCAGAACTTGAGTCTGTATGTGTGAGAGTTCCTATATTTTGGATTAAATTATACCCACAGGCTTCTGCTATGTTAATTTTGTTTTTTCTTTTTAAACAAACAAACAAAATAGAAAACAAAACAAAACAGTGGGCTTACTAATACTACAAGAACGTTTCCAACAAACTGTAGAAATGCCGTTTCCATAGTGACACCCCATCCAGTAAAACCAATGCTTAGTGAAAGATGGTTTTGTGGTGTGAAAGGTTGTGTTTACTGTTTATTATGTTTAAGTGGATCTGAATGAAGGTTTAAAGTACACAAATTTATCCTCTTGATGGCAATGAACTTTTAAAATGTCCAATTTACCGTACCCAGTCATTTGACAAAAGACATTTTCAAATATAAAGGACAGGCATTCACACCCAATTTTATCACAATAAACAAAATTAAAAAGCTTTGATATAAAATTGCTGATGATTCTAAAGGACAATGGGATTCTGACAAACAAGTGCTTCATAATGAAAGTCCTTCATTCATATTTTCCAAAGAAAGACAGCCATTTTGCTGCTAGAGTCTTTATCCAATCTAAGCTCGACACATGTCACAGCCCTTTTCTGTGACTAGAAGCACCAGTGAAAGCCATTTTGTAATTCAAAGCTCATTTCTGGATTAAAACATAGACAGTAAAGTGAAGAAATTATTAGATTTTTCTCTCAATCAATAGCATTTCAGAGTATTGTTTCTGCAAGTCCAGAAACAAATCAGCACTAATAATGTCACAAAGACCTCATGGCAGAGCCACCAAAAGTTTTAAATAAGTGCTGACTGGCGACGAGGAAGGCAACAATGGAAAAGGACTTATTGCATTTATTTAAACTATAATAACTGGCTGTGTTAACACACCAATAAGAGCCAAAAATGGATAAAAAAAAAGAAAAGTCCGTTAGGCAATTACATCACACAAGCAGTCAACACCTTGTTGGAGAAAAAGGAATTAGAGCAGTCCATCTAAGGCTGGAATTTGAAAATAAATGAAAAGCTTTAAGTCCAACTTATATCAGTTTAAAAGAAAAACTTGTCAAACCCAGGGAATATACTTGCTTTTGACCTAATGTTGGTGTAGGCCACAAGTGCTGTTCTGCATGTAATTGTTGACATGACAGTTGTTACCTGGGGCCTGTACGACGAAGCTGGATTAACATACCCGGGATTTCTCTCTGTTACCTGGGTTGACTTAACCAGACATCCACAATCTTGATAAACAGTACTACAAAGCTGGTTATCAACTCTGTAACTCAACCCAGGGTTTTCCAATCTTGATCGGTGTGCGCTCACATAAAAGGGGGGCGTTTGAAGCGTCTGACCAATCGCAGACATGGAGAAACAGAGAGCGACATATTTCACCATGGAGGAGCAGATGATGATACTTAAGAAATATGAAGAATTCAGGATCATCATTCCTGAATGATAACACGACATTATCATTAAGGAATGACAATAAGTTGCTCCATTTATGCTGCGGCGACACAGTCACCGCAGCAAAAGCCAGGAAGGAATGCTGGCTGTTAATGCGCAAGTCCGTGCGATTGTACAATCATGGAACAATATCGGACTCTGATCATTTAGTGTTCATCACACTACAGCGCTTCCTCAGTGTATTTGCTTCCCATACTGTACATAAAGATATTTCAGGCTCATGTCGTGCACGTGTTGTAACACTCACCATGATGGCATGGGTGGGTGTGTGCTCCATAAATTCCTGTTTTCTGCATGTGTGACCTCTTAACCACATTATTTCATTACATTATTATTGCAACCCCAGCGGCACAAGACGATCATGGGAACAAGTAAAGAACAAATACAAAAATATATAATCCAAACCGGTCAGTGACGAGACTCTATGTCGCCACACTCTTTCGCATGAATGGAATTTCATTTAATATTTGTGTAGCCCACAGGGAAAAAGCAGATTTTACAAAGACATGTTTTTGCATATGTTTTCAGCGTTGCCAGCGGTGTGCATCAAACAAACAGTGAATGAATGAATGAATGAATGATGTTTTACTGAGTGGGACCATGAGCATAATTCGGCTACAAAAATTAAGCAATTCAGATACATCAGTACAGCACAAATTTTTTTCACTCGAGGTGAGGCGTTGGTCTGTATCAAAATGAATTTAATCAGTCTAACATTAAACAAAACCTCAGTGCGATGCAGAGCATCTGTGGCGTAGTCAGTGCCCGGCTGCGATGCGGTTCATTTTGTACGGCTCTAACAGCTGACAGATGTAACGGAGTCCAGCAGAGGAAAACCTACATCTTTCATATAAAATGTCATCTGGCAAATCAAAAGGGTTGCACCATCTCTGAATATTCTTTCTCTTCTTAGAGCTCGTCTCACGATCTGCGCACCAGCGTCGACAGGATCTTCTAAAAAATGGGCAGGCCATTTTCCAAGAGTGCTGATTGGTCAGGGGGTGGTGCTTCTATTCTCTGTGATCTCTTATCCAGAACTTTACCTGGTCCGGACCAGGTTAGGCGTTCAGCATAAGTTACATGGGAGATAGAACCCGATCAGAAGTGAACCAGTGTCGTAGGACGAAAAACTCAGGGTTAACCCTGAAGTTACCTCGATAAGAGAAAATCCGGCTTCGTAGTACAGGCCCCTGAGGATTCTACCTGAAGGCCATTCCACCTGAAGGCCATTAGAAAACTCAAACTCAATCAATCACGGGCCGTTCAAGACAATTGGATCGGGTTTTTTTGGTCCTGTACGTTCCACAGGTGACTAAATCTTTAAATTTTTGTGTCAGAGCATTTAATTACTTGTCTGCAATTGTGGTGTGAAGGAGATTTTAAGCAATATAGTAAAAAATGCTCCCAGAAAACATCATCCACCCTGCCTTTAATGACTCATTGTCTTGAACATAATTGGCTATTGAATCTAACTAATTTGAGTCAGGTGTGTTTCAGGAGGGATACATTAAAAGCCTGCAGGTTTGCAGCCCCCATAGGACCGGATTGGGGAACCCTGATATAGATGGTGTCTAAAGCCCCCTTAAATAAGCACACCATGTCTTATATTCAAAACCTTCCATCACTTTTACAGCTGTCGATCCTCAGACTTTAAAGATACATGACAGAACTTTAGCAGATTATCTCAGTGACTTGTCCCCTATGGACGGCTAATTTGACATTCATCCTGCATCCTGACTGCACTCTCTCCAGCCCTGAAAAGACAATCTTGTTTTATGTCTTGCTTTGTCTCTTTCTCTTCCTTTTCTTATCTTCCTGCATATTATGTCTTCTTGCATTCTTTTGCTGAATCAACCATGATGTGTGTGTGTTTATATCTGCTTGCCAGTGCATAGTGCGGCATGTAAAGTGAAACTCAGCTGTAACGCCACGGAGCATACTGGAGGAAAATGTAAAGTGTGGCTTCTCTGCCTTGGAACGCTGCTGGGCAGCGATGGCTCTAGACATGCACATTCGATATCACTGTCATCAAGAGACAGCAGTCCTGCAGGTTTTAGATGTTTCCCTGCTTTACCACACCTGATTCATATTAAATGGATCCAACAGATTATCAAGTTCTGCTCAGTGACACATTCATTTGAATCAGGTGTGTTGAAACAGTGAAACATCTAAAACTTGGAGGACTGCTGCTCTCAAGGCCTGAACTTAGCTATCCCTGAGCAGGGGTGATGGAAAATATCAGTGCACATTGGAAGTGGCCCTGTTTGCCACTAGCTAAACTGGTGTACTGGCAATTTTACTTGCATAGCACATTTTATTAAGGGCGCATCCAGAAAGCATAGTCCGCGAGTCTCGGTCCGTTTGGGGACTCGGTTCGGTTGGGGACAGGGGTGGTCTTCCAGACCGCGATCGCGTTCACGTTACACTATTTCCAAACGAACCAAACGGGCCAAGAATGTGAGAATCTCAGGTGGCGCTGCTTTTGGATTCAGCGTAGGGGAGGACAAGACGCATGTACAAGAAGATTCTTACAACTTGTGTGTTCTCTCCACAAAGCAACATTATTTTTGTACAAGGAGCTGGATATGCTTTCATCAGATCAAGTATCAAATAAAGCTTTTACTTCCTCGTAACCACGTCTGACCACGAGCCATCTTTTTTTTTTTTTTTTTTTTTTTTTTAAGGATTTTTTGGGCACTAGTGGCCTTTATATGACAGTGTATACACAAAAGGGGCAGAGAGGTGGGGAGTGACATGCAGCAAAGGGACCTGGACCGGAATCGAACCGGGGCCGACTCGCTGAGGAGCTGTACCTCTTTCATGGTGGCTGCCACCAACTAGCACACCCCCCGAGCCATCTTTATAAGTACTGCAGTCCCACACCTGTGTTTGTTGTCGTAGCGTTTACCTACGTTGTCCTACGTTTAACCAACAATGCCAATGCAATTTGTAGTCCACTTCCTGTCTTTGGTTCAGTTGAATCGGACCAAGACCTGCGTTTGCAGGCGGACCGAGTCCGGTTGTTTGTTCCGGATCAGAGTCCTTATGTGCATTCACAACTCCCCCAAATGAAGCGGACATTCCAAGCAAACGGACTCTGATTCGAATCAAAAAAGCTTTGTGAATGTGCCCTAAGAGTTAAAGCTGGGGTTGGCAATGTTGGAAAAACAGTTGGAACAAGCTACATTAAAAAAAAAAAAAAAAACACCGCCCGAAACCACACCTTCAGAGCTCAGGGATGTGTGCCCCAAAGTTTTACGAGCAGGTTAACTGATAACAACCGAGTGGATAACTCGTTAGCTTGCTCGTAAACAGCTGACAAAACACGTTTCTAAAAGCCTTAATCCACTCACCTCCAACTCCTCCTGAGGTGTAAGAAGTGCACACTGCAAATGTCCACGCCTCCAAGACTTGATCCTTATCTGTTGTTTTGTTTTGGTTTTTTTTTTTTGGCACAGCAGCAGTTAGCAGTCCCTTAACTACATTTGTTTACAGTGAGTGGCGCACAGAGCGGTGCAGATGGGGATGAGACATAAAAGCATCAATTGGTTCTTTCTATACGGTGCGAATGACCAATTCCTGCCTTTCGGCACAGATGGCAGGGGTTGGTCAGAGTTTTACAGACCTGCAGCTCTCACAGAGGTCTGACATTTTTCCTTCCATTTTATTAATACATGATGTATTGACTACTGTCAGGATGGAAGGACCATCTCACCCAGTAGCCTACAACAAAAAGTGTTTCCGAACAAGATTACCTACTCTGGTTCTAACTCAGCATGTTGAATATAAGTAGACACAATGCGAGAAAAACTTGTCAGACATAACACGGACACACAAACCCCAGTTAAATTGGGACGTTGTGTAAAATGTAAATAAAAACAAAATAGAATGCTTTGCAAGTCTTCTTCAGGCTATAATCTGTTAAATGCATTAGAAAGACAGGATATTCAGTGTTTAAACTGATAAACTTTGTTGTTTTTGTTCAAATATTTGCTCATTTTGAAATGGTTGCCTGCAACATGTTTTTAAAAAAAGCTGGGACAGGAGCAACAAAAGACTGAGAAAGCTGATGAATACTCAAACTACCTGTTTCCAGGTTAACTGGAAACAGGTGAGTGTCATGATTGGGTATAAAAGGAGCATCCCCAAAAGGCAGTTGTTCACAAGCACAGATGGGGATCACCACTTTGTGACCAATTGCGTGAAAAAAAAGAGCATCAGTTTAAGAACAATGTTTCTCAAAGCTCAATTGCAAGAAATTTAGAGATCATCTACAGGCCATAATATAATCAAAAGATTCAGAGAATCTGGAGGAATTTCCTGTAAATGGCAAGGTTGAAAACCAACACTGAATGCCAGTGACCTGGTTCCAGCTTCATTGGAACATGTTGCAAGCATCCATTTAAAAATGAATAAATATTTGCACAAAAACAATAAAGTTTATCAGTTTGAACATTAAATATCTTGTCTCTGTCATGCATTCAATGGAATATACACTCACCAAACACTTTATTAGGTACACCTTACTAGTATTGGGTTGGACCCCCTTTTGCCTTCAGAACTGCCTTAATCCTGTGATAGCATAGATCCAACAAGGTACTGGAAACATTCCTCTGAGATTTTGCTCCATATTGATATGACAGCATCACACAGTTGCTGCAGATTTATTGGCTGCATATGATGAGAACCTCCCGTTCCACCACGTCCCAAAGCTGCTCTGTTGGATTGAGATCTGGTGACTGTGGAGGCCGTTGGAGTACAGTGAACTCATTGTTATGTTCAAGGAACCAGTCTGGAGCCCTGCAGCCACTCTCTCACTAAAACCAAGGTCCATGTTCTACAAATAATAATAATGGATTAGATTTATATAGCGCTTTTCAAGGCACTCAAAGCACTTTACAGTAGATCCATTATTCTTTCACTCCTCAGTCGTACTTGGTGATGGTAAACTACATATGTAGCCACAGCTGCCCTGGGGCAGACTGACGGAAGCGTGGCTGCCATTTCGCGCCTACGGCCCCTCCAACCACCACCGGAACCATTCACACACATTCATACACCAGCAGTGCCCCCACTGGAGGCAAGGAGGGTTATGTGTCTTGCCCAAGGACACAACGACTCATGGCTTGGGGAATCGGGATTTGAACTGGCTGATCCTTCGATCATTGGCCGACCTGCTCTACCACCTGAGCCACAGCCGCCCCAAATTGCTGTTGTAGCCCCAAATTCAACTTTGTCTGCTTGCTAGTACAAACACGAACTGCACGTGTTCCCGAACCGTGCAAGTACATTTTTCTGGGGAAAATTGTTTAGAAATCTTTTGAATACTCATGTTGAAATGTTCAACTAAACCACTAGCCGAAACAACATCTTATACTGTGAGTCAATGGCAAAGCACTATTTCCGGTATCTCACAGGATATTGATCGCATCGTCGTTTCTACATAGAATAGAATAGAATAGAATAGAATAGAATAGAATAGAATAGAATAGAATAGAATAGAATAGCCTTTATTGTCATTTATATTTCCATATAAACGAAATTTGGGGGGGGGGGGGTCTCCCATGGTGCAAGAACTTACATGTGCTAGCTCAGGAATAAGATGGATACAATATACACCTAGCCCTGGTGTAACTCACAAAATTGTGTTTAAACAACTATAAGAAATGTCAATAGCTTTGTTTCCATTTCATTTGAAAGAGTTAGCTGTATTTAACAAGTAATGGAGAGAAACTTGTCTTAATCAAGTCAGAAGAAAAGTTGAAAATGTTTAAACTGAATTTAAAAAAGTGCATATTGTTATGACTTTGATTTTCATCCTTATGCCTGTGACTCAGCCATCAGGCTGACTGCCTCTCTTGTCTCACTGAGTGACAAGTTGCTGGAGCTGCAGACCTGCATGTTAAACAGAGAAAAGAGGATTGTGGGAAGGTGTCACTGGGTTTTAATATGTTTTAAAAGGTAAATGTAGTTAATCGATCAGACAATAAGTGCTCTTTAGCAGCTTTTTTTTCTCCATTTTAATTTGCACAGTTAACGTTGTGAACCCCGAAGACTCAACATTTGAACGCATCTGCTCATTAGAGTATTGTGTTTACAACAATCAGGCTTTGTTGCAGCATTTGTTAAGCCTCCTTTCTGAAACACCCCCCAGGTTTTTTGGAGGTTAACCAGTGTGGTTGTCTTGGTTACTCTAACATGTAGAGCATGCCCAAGCTGATCCAATAGGTGTTCAGTTGGGTTGAAGCCTGGACTCACAGCGAGGCACTCCATCTCCTAAATTTTGGAGTTACTCTGTAATGATCCTGGAGCTGTTGGGGAGAGCAATGTCTTCCTGGAGTTACGTACCAGGGGTCTTATCTATAAAAATGTGCGTAGGATCCTTACTAAAAGTGTACTTACGCCCAAAACCAAAAGTTTGCGTACGCCAAAAATTATTCAGATTTATAAAACCGTGCGTACGCACAGATTCAAGCAATTTCCTCTTTATAAATCACACTTATCCTGGAAGTTTGCGGTGAATTTGGCTCCTATGCCGCCCCCTATACACCCACATTCTACCATAAATGGTCAATGCAAAGCACCTGGATGTTTCTGCATATAAATAAGCCAGCTGATCTGAGGCATTTAAAGCTTAATCCTGGCGCCCGAAAAGACAATAAAACGTAAATTCGTGGAGACTGAAGTGGAGGTGCTTGTTGGTGAGTTGGAGCCTCACAAAAACATTTTATTTGGGCGTCACAGTGGAATCACAGATAAACAAAAGTCTGCTGAGTGACAGCAGGTTGTTGTGGCTGGCTTTTTGGTGTGGTGCAGCAATCCCCCCCCCCCCTCCTGCATTCTAACACCTCCACCTCTTTGGTGAGGCCGATGGCTCCACCACGGAGCGCGCTGTGGTCAGCAGCTGTTGATGCGCCGGGGTGGGCACGGTTTTGTCGGGTCGGTCTATCTGGGTCCAGTTCATAGACGACAGCGCTGCAAAAGTAGATCTGCTAATGAGCCAGTCATTATTGGGCCAGGAAATCCTGATGAATCCCTGAAAACGTATTCCCTTCTAATTCTCCCATCTGTAGGTCCTCCAGCAGCACCAATGCATCCATGCGCAGTATTACGCATGAGTGTCCCCGGTATTAATATGCTTAGATCAGTCAGTCTGATTGCTGCGCACCTTGTCAGAATATGTGTGTTAATACGGTAAATATAGAAAACTTGATGAAATGTTGATTTAACATATAAGTTTGCTTACGGAACCTTTTTATTTATTTGAAAGGTTCTTATAGTTTCTGCTCAACTGCGCAGCATAAATAACGCTGCTGGTTTGAATCCTGTAAATTCAATCTAGGATAATAATTTGATATAAAGGGGGAATTAAATGTTTGAAAGTGACAGGACATACAAAGAGGCTGCACAGGGCTCGATCCCCACCCACAGGAAAATTTTACTTCTCAAAGCTTTTTCTTTTGCATCTCTTTTGCAGACAAAAAGGAGATCTCATCCCAGCCTCATTCAGGTTCTAAATCATTCTCACGAATGTCTCATTTGTTTCTCCCAAAATTCACCAGGAGAAATCGTCTTATTTGAGACTTAATGCAGACATCCTGAGAGTTATTTCAGAAATGATTGAGATCTCCTTTGGAACTGGAAGTGAGACTATGTTGAGATTTTGTGAAACTTTTCCATCTGGAGACGAGGTTGAGAAACAGGAGAAATGAGCCGTTATCTCATTTAGCTCTCACATGGATCTCACATTTGTCTTGAATTAAATGAGACCTTTCTGATTCTTTCCAAAATTATTTTCCTCTGGGCGTCTCCAAAATGCGCGTAAGCAAGGTCTGTAGTTTGCTTAAAGTTACGCACATTCCTAAGCTAGTTGTTTTTTCTATAAATCCTAACTCTTGCGTAAGAAGTTGCTTACGCAATTCCTGGCCTGGTTTTGTGCGTAAGCAAGCTTAATAAATGAGGGCCCAGATCCGGAGATATTGAATTGCCACTGGCTCCAGAATCTCATTCTGATGTGTCTGTTTAATAATATATGACAACCACACATTTGGCAACAGTGAATTTAAAAAAAATAAAGTCAATACCAACAAGAGAATATTGCAGGGGATTTCAACACAGTTTTTGGGAGTCACTACCCACATGTTTAGGTGTATCACTCATTCAATAGAGGCCGATCCTGACGAGTTATACCTTGTTGTAAAGGTGACAAATCAGGTTTTCCAATGATGGACAGTATAATACAACACCAAATGGAATTATTTAAAGTTGGAAATAACTGACCAAACGCAGATTGCCTTACTTTATTTTTGCTATGTCTACGCATTCATAGACTGACTAATAATCTCTTATACTTTTGTTACCAACAGATATGTAACGTTTTGTGACTCTAGCTAATGGGGCAACGAAATGGTGTACGTAAACACAATATAAACACCTTTTAAAATGCTCAAACACTGACTTTGTTTAAGTTCTTGCTACATCTGGTGTCTCCACAGTCACAATTTGCCAGAATAATATAAACACAGACAGACTCACAACAACAGTTTTATATGTTACTGCCTCAAAACCAACTTATCTGTTCTTCTTTTTTGAGATATTACAAATTAAAGCTGTGGAGAAAAAAAGAATCCTTGGAGCATCTTCTGGAGATTATGTCTACATGCCCCACATGCCCGCCCCATAAACCTTTCATGAACACAGCAATAAAGACACGCAGAGAAGAAAGAGGATGCTGAAGGGAAGGGGTGATGGGATGATAAGGGTGTTTGTTACTCAGTATGATGTGCAACACAGAAGCCAATCCAACACAACATGTTTGAAGCTGCATGATGAGGAGAGACAACCTACATGTCTTGAGCAGAGGTGACATGCAGAGCCTTGTCGTCCTCTTGGCATCGTAGATAATAACCGTCAGCTGAATATTCAGTGTGGTGCTGTGGCTGAGTGAGCAGGATTTTCTTCTGCCTCTTGCAGTAATGCCTTAGAAACAAATTTCCAGGATTGATGTTAATGTTTTTGTGTTTCTCTAATTTTAGGAATGGAAAGGCTAGAGAGAGCATAGGGACATTTCTCGGAGAATGCTGACACTACAGCTTGTAAATACAGTAATTCTGAATAATAACTTTTAAATGTGGAATCTGATTGAATAACTTCGATTTATTACCTCCAGGAGAATTTGATTGTTTTCACAAACCTTGAACCTACAAAATACCATAAGACAAAATCATTTATCCTTAATGAAGTCTGAATTTGTCTACTATGTGGTTATCTTGGTTCAGTTGCTAAGTATGAATAAGGATAAACAGAATAATCATGATGCTAGCAGAATCTAAGGTTTTAAAGATACAGTATGTAAAAGATCTACGGTCAATGGCAGAAAAATGGGATATATAATTCAAAACTGTGATTCTATTGATGTGTAATCGATGTTTATTTTCTTAGAATTAATCTACCTGCTTGGCAGTGCACATATGGAAGCTGCCATATTTGTTCCACCATTTTAACTACGGTGTCCCTGAATGGACAAAACAATGTTTGTGAAGTAAGAACCCTCTGAACTTTAAAACAGTTGTATCAGCTTTGTTTAGTGGGAATTAGAGCACTGGGATCAGTAATACCTTAAAAGACATAAAAAGTAGTCACTCATAGTACAGTCATGCTACACCTGAGACCACTGGATCCACTCACAGATGAAAACATCTTTATGTCTTGGAGAATATTTGCCACTAACAGCCACCGTCCATTCACAACAGTGCTTAGAATATGAAGTCATTTGAAAGGAAACATCTTTTCTGTCAAATACCCATCTTTACCACTAGATGTCAGTAATTCTTACATACTGTACCTTTAAGAAAAGTAAAAGGCAAAAAGATGAAGAGACTGTAGAGTTTTTTTTTTTTTTTAAATAAATCAAACTTTACCTGAAGGAGGCTTACTACGTCACACTTTGCAAACTTCTGGTTCTAGATGCTGACTGCTTTAAGTGTCTTAGAAACAGCTGGTAGTTACATGTACAGCTGTGTTCAGGTGTACTGAAGGTAAACAGACTAAACTAGTCATGTCCAGCATCATAGTAAGCAGAATGGTGGTGCTTTGCCAAACAAAGATGCTTTGCCAAGAGGAACTTCATGTATGGCTGCTCTTGATATTTAAATGTTATCCTTTATTTTATTAGTCTGTTGCTTAATTACATATCAAAGACAAATGTGACAATAAGAAATGCTCCCTTTGAGACATAAAGCTGAACAAATATGATATAAAATTATTCTGATTTTCAAAATGGTATGCCATATTTGATTTTGATTCCCCAATATAAGTATTGAGAATTTAAATTTATGTTGAGTATGGCTTTTCCTTGTTTTGCAAGATATTTCTTTTATTATCATTATCTTTGAATTTATAAAAAAACTAAACAAACTATACAAACTATACACCTGCTTAAAACCCTAACACGTTTGGATGTGAATTAATATAAAATGTAACAAAATGGCTGTTTGTTTGTTGCTTCGTCAGCATCACTTATGTACATTTTCGCTGCAGGAATTACCATCAGAAATAATTTTTCATGAACACAGCTGCTGTGTTTAATTGTGATACAGTTTATCTTTAAGCCAGTGAAGTGGTTATTTACTGCACGCAAAATGGGATTTTTTTATGTAGTAAACCATCAAAACTTGAGGCAAGGGCATCAAACACAATCTTTACAAAGTCACCCTCCAAACAGCACAAATGAATAATTACTTTCAGAGTAATTACATTTCCCAGCATTGTTGACGGTGGAGACCCTCACTGTGATGACTCAATGCAACAAAACTCATTAACAAAATCACCAAATGCGCTCTAATCTCGACATAATGAATCACCATGGATAATAAATACCCTACCGGTTTCCTTTCCCAATTGTAAGAACGAAATCGAACAACATCTTGTACAACTCAGTGGGTGCACCTCCAGTTTTATTGGTTTGATTTCCACAGGAACACCAAAGCATGCGGCCATGGAACTGCAACTCCAGTTTCCATGTGAAATGTATTTCTTTAACAATTCATTTGTCTCTTTTAAGAATATTTTTCCCCCAGAAAACACTGCAAACATATCTGCCAGAATCACAGATTAAGGCTCAAGTACAGAAAAGCATCCCAGCTTCACCAGCTGAGAGCCTGTGGAGTCACTGTGTTCCCCTCATTTGCACTTCTCAGTATGAGAATGCTGGATTTTTAATCTACTTCAATCACAATATGCTAAAAACAAATGCAATACTGGTGATACTGATGATATTTTACACAAATCAATTAAGAACTTTAACATTGGTTTTGAAATGATGGTTTTCTCGTCTGTTTTCTGGGTAGAAAGGAGGTCAGCGGCAGGTACGTTTTATGAATTGCAAGCTGAGCAGAGCATGGTGTATCAGGGCACTCAGTGTTGGGTCACTGGCTGTGTCCTCGTGTCATGTACTGTCCCTCAGAGTGAGCACATGGCTGCTTCATGACCTTTTCACAGAGTGCCACAGTCCCTCTGTGTTCACAGTACTTCTCCTTCAACTGTACCTCCTCTTCCACATCTTGCCCGCTTTCTAATTAGCACAAAGCCATTAGAGGCTCGGTGAAATATCTCAGTGATCGAGTGGAACAGATGAGGGATTAAGAAACCCCTTCTGGCAATATGCCTTTTCTTTTATAATCATCAATGGCGAATCCCCAGAGATCACAAGCACAGTAAGAGACACAGGCAGGATCCCTGGTACAATCCCATTTTATCACGCTCCAGAACACAAATATGACAAGTGGAATGAATATCAGAGTACCGGACAACAATATCAGAGGAAATCAGTCATCTCATGAGACAAATGAAACAGAGCTGAGCCACATCTTTGGTCAGTGATTGCATTTCTAACACAGCAGATGGCCCTAGACACAATACTGCACCAGATCGGCTAAAACAATTATTCAAGCGTGCCTGAAGTGTTTTGTTTGGAATCATCTTCTAAATGGCTACACAATCCAGCACAAAATCTTACCTTGGCTTGGTTTGAGGAGCAAAAGAGATTCTGGTAGGGGCTCTGTGTTTATCTTGTCTGTGTTGGGATCAATACACAACAATGCTGACATCAGTAAGGAGCAGAATTTTGCTGAGATGGATCGAGTGTAATACAAACTTAATTAGACTGTTAGGATGCAGTATCACACAGCAGCTGTTTTCTACCAACACATCTTCAAACATCCTGTTATTGTTTGACGTGTCACTGTGCACTACAGAGAAAATGTAACGCAAACAGCTGAGTATTCACACTAAGATGCTCAAAGCAGCACATTCCTGCAATGACATACCCTACTGTACCTGTATATAAACACATTTTTCATGTTTCAGGTGTTTGGTTGGCAGGTCACCTTCTCCCTCAGCACTTAAAAACAGCATATTCTGAATTTCACCGCAGGAGTGGTAGTAAATCTTGAAGCCATGACAATAGGTACCACAAATATGCTGGTATTTGCTAAAATCAACCACAAAATGGCATGAAGAAGGAAAGAAAGATGAGTCTAATGTAGAAACTTGAGAACTCTGAGCTTTTGAAGCTACTTTTGCGAAGAGAAACACACAGAATGCACTGACCTTGTTCCTCACCTGTGGTTGGTGTCAGTGTCAGTGCATCAAGCATCCTTTGGAAAGTTTCACTGGATAACAACTCGAGCATGTCTGCTTGTGCACTGATTTGCCTGGTCCACCTGGTCTCTGTAACCTTGCAGGATGACCGACTGAATCGATCACACAAGACAAAGAAGTCAAAGAGCAGAAGGCCAACCTGGATACTTGCTTTACGAATAAACTGCTCTAGAATTTAATATAAAATCATGATATTTTTGCATGTGAGGCTTTGGCACTGCTGGCCCAAAGTTAGCCTGAATGACCGCATGAGCATCTGCACAGTCTGGTCTGTGCACGCTTATGGGTAAACATGAAGGGTTGAGGTCATCATGCTTGATCCACAGAACAGACACACACAAAGTGCTGAGCCATCACACCAAATCAATTTCCTATTTGACTGACGTACATACACTGTTGTCTGGGGAACTGTCAACAGTTTTGATAGATTTGCTTGTCCAAAGCACATTTAGATTCAAAGGTCCTGCCAAGGGCAGCTGCGTCGGAGATGCTTGTTTGCTCTAATCCTACCTACTGATGACCATAAAAACAACCACAATTTAAAAGCTCAACATCTAGGAAATGTATTTTCCATTATGTAAATGTGTATATAAATACTGCGAGAAGATATTTTGTATGTATTCGCTTATTTTTTCTGCTTATTTTAAAATGAGCAGAAAACTAATTAGCTTAACTTGGCTTAAAGACTTTAAACTGCTCAGAAAGTCAAAGAAATTAGAAAGTCTGCTCAAAATACAAAGAATATATATGAATTTGTCACCTGGCAACATGAAATAGTCCAATAAAATCCAACTCTCATGCAAAAAACCCCCTAATGGAATAACCTGTTAAATAATGAGCTGTGAAGGTGTAGGTGAGTGCATGTGAATGACCTGCAAGGGAGGAAAAAGTCTTTAAATATATGGTGAGGATTGTGATCACACTTTCATGGTCTCTGAGTCCCTCAACTGAAATACAGTCAAAATTCTGTAAAGGAGAAGCAGGTGGAGAGGGGAAAAACTATCTGCAAATATAGATTAAAGTAATCGTCCCAAACTTTATTCTCTGTATTCGAATGAAATTGTGCCTATTGTGTAGGGGGCTTGGCGGTTCTCCCTTCTCCGTTGAGAGCCGGAAGTTATTTTCCTTCAGAGGACTTCAGAGTTAATAAACCCTTAAGAATGTCTTCTTTTAGAGATTGCACTGTAACTTTTCATTGCACACCATTTGAGCAGTCAGCATTCTGAGTTAATGCGATAGTTCAGTGGACAGTTTCACTAGACGACACCAAGGGCTGCACTTCTATCAGTACCTTTAAAGCCACAACGGAAAATCTGCTTAAATGTTTCTCAGCTATCAAACTGCTGACTCTGCATTTTAGCAGTCTTGCTTTGTATACAGATATTCTTTTTTCTAATTTTCAACGTGCACATAGTGCTGACATGGTTTGTGTGTGAGTGCCTATGTTGATTATGAGTTTTGCCATTAGTTTAGTTTACAGGTCCTCTGTTGCTGTGCATATGTTGTAATTGTGATGAAGCCAAAGACTGCAGATGAAAATTAGCTTTAAACAACAAAGGGACAAATGGGACCTAATCCCATTTCTCTGTTCATCTTGAGAGCTCCTCTCCTCCATTAAACTTTGTTACAAGCATTTAGTGGTTTAATTATTCCCCGTTGGCATAAGACACTCTCAAATCTGTTACCTCAAGACTTGTCACAGATTCTGTACCGTACCTTTATCGTATTGTACCATACCGTACCATACTGTACCATATCGTACCATCTTCCTCCATTTATCTGGGATTGGATCGTGAGGAGCAGCTGCCTAAGCAGGGAAGTCCAGACTTGCCTCTCCCCGGCCACAGCCGTCCACTCAACAAGCCTAATGCAAATGGCCTCCAATCACACTTGTAACGTTTGAAATGCGCCACTATGTGACCACGTTTGTAATACGTGAAGCACTTTGTAAAGCTGTTATACACGAAAAGTGCGGTATAAATAAAATTTGATTTGATTTGACTTAATTTGCATGAGTGACAGCACCTGCTTCACTCCAGTGGGTGGCATTAACAGTCATTTATGTTGTTTGCAGTGATGGGAAGCTCCCAAAGAAGAGCCAGATCTTTCGACTCCCAAACGGCTCTTAGTTTAAGATATTTGTGGCCCTATATTTTCCCTTAATTTTGCACTTAATACAAGCTGATTAAATCCTCCTGCCTTGTAGCATGGTTATGCACACAAATGCCCCCCCCCCCCCGTCTGATTCTACTGCTATTGGAACTGAATCAGGTCTGGGTTTTCAAAAAAAATGGATTTAAAAGAAAACTTCTGTAGTAACACTGAGAGAGGCGACCACAACCTTGTCATCACCTGTAAGTTTATCTATTTTCTAAATGCTGTCTTGTCTGATAAACATAGCTCACTTTCAGAAATGTACGTTGCTAACAGATAGCCTTTAGCAAAGTCCAACCACTGGGCAGCTTGACCTAGTTTCTCTAAATAAGGTTATAGCCAAATAAGGTGTAGCCAATCAAAATGAAGTCAACTTGGTCTCCGGGTAAAGCTGCATATCACCTCTGCCACCCTCTGGGGGGATGCATGTCTGTCCCTTTGGTGGTTGGGGTCTGGGCCTCTGGGTGGCTGCTGGGGGACCCGGTCTCGGGCTGTGTGGACTTCCTCCTCCTTGCAGAGACAAGGCTGCATCTGCATGACCGCATCACCACAGAGCACCTTTTATTATGCATTTTGACGCTGTGACGCTGCTTCCCGTTGCACTAACTAGGTTTTACCTCTTCTATGCAAAGTTCTGCATGCATATGTATGATCTGATGATACTTAAGCCACCTACAGGTCCTCCTGTGGGGCATTGCTAGTTTCTTTTTCCAGCAGAGACCTTGGAATGTATTTTAGGGGTGTCTGTATCGATGCACCAGTGAACTGTGTAAGTGTATCCATTTTTTTTCCTCTCTTGTCTCTCTGTCTCTTTCTCTCTCTCTCTCTTCCTCACTCCTTTCTCTTTGTTCCACTTCCTATCATCGCTTCTGTTAACTTTAATTTTTCTCTTGTCAAGCCCAGCAGTATAGTATGGAATGCTGTTATAAACAAATGTTTAATTAAAGAAATAACACGAATAAACAGGATATCAAAGGGAGCCTTGTGTTCATAAAGCTCCCCCTGACAAAGCAAATCTGTTCAACACAATAAAGCAACCAGATCATCCTTCTGCTTGCTACGATGCTGGACAGGACAAGTTTAAAGAAAAAAAAAAGAAAAAAGAAAGCTGCATATCATTACCGCACCCAACTCTTTTACTGAGGAAGTGAGGTGTGGCGTTTCCAAACAATCCCCCGCTGTAAAAAATGCTGTTTTTTTTCTTTGGAGATTTGACATGTGCAGCAATGCCAACAACATGAACTAGTTGTTACTGCTATGTCATCACTCCTTAAAAAACCTAGAAATGCTGTTGAATGATTTTGTGCTATGTGTAGCCAAGAGATTTCATGGTAGTTTGCCACAATTAAAGTTTGTGAATTAACATGCCCAACAGGTTATACTAAGTTTATTCATTGTTCTCTATCTTTTGAACAGCTGGGTATTACAAAACTAACTTTATAAAAATTTTAACTAGTCACACAACTTAAAATTTTCACAACCTTTAAGTGTGCTCTACAGTGTGGAAAACCGGAAGACCTGCAGGGAATAATGTGGCAGCACATCCATCTCTGCAGGCATCCAATAACCCATCAAAACCCCAGAATGTAAAACTATTGCAAATGCTACAAAACAATGAATACTGCTTGAAAGTCCAGCAAATAAACAGAAACTCTGTTGCTATGTTTTCGTTTGTATCACGTTATTATCGCACAAACCCCTGTGGAAATATTACTGTAATGTACAGTAACTATGCAATTTTGTATAAAGACTGCAGTGGGTCCAGGGCTTCTCAGTATAAATGGGTTGTGATTCTGTGTTTTCTGCTTGTGCAATGACCAAAGCCTCCAGCACCAGAGCTGCTTTATTTAAACACTGAATTATGTCTTTATGATGCTTAAATGAGTAGAAATCTCATAATGCTAAATTTATAGTTCAATGGCTATGTAAGAAACACCTCATAGTACACCTCAATCGTAGATCAGTGTCAGGACACACAGAACATAATAAGTGGAAAAAAATGGAAATTTATTTACATTATTTCTGTTCCAGTAATGTAAATAGATTGCCAGTTGTGTGATATAGAGCTGAGCAGAATAATGAGGACACACATATTGGTATAGAATCTATAAATAAGTTTCTCCCTTAACTTTAAACACTTATTGTTTGAGCTTATTGAGGCTAATCTGCATAAGCAGCTTGATATGAAATAATAAATTCCTATCCAGGAGTTAAATGCTGCGGGTCCTCCCCCCCCCCCCCTCTCCATTCTTCATCATATTCTCATTTGAAAGGTTAAATAATGACTGTAAGACAGTCTGTTAGACAACTACCTCATCATGACCATTTTTAATATTGCTCCTCCTAAATGGTGCAAACTAATCATCGCACTAGAAGCATTTTAAAAAGGTCTGCTCAGTCCAACACGCCCTGAGCTCCATGATGGCTGAATTAAAAAGTGTTTGGAGTCTTTGGAGAAAGTAGAAACTTTATGTTTTTTTTTTTAAATGAGCCAGGGCATAGAAAGAGGACATCACACCATAGCTTAGGGAGAAAAGGAAGGACGTGATTAGATGCCTAAAAGAGGCTCAGGTGCTGGAAACAGAAATTTAATGACGTCCCAGGAGAAGAAAAAGCCAAAGCAGGCTGACCCTGTCAAGTCAAAGCCAAGGGTAGTTTTCTTGCCAGGGCACGGGACATGTAAATGGGCTTGTCCCTCTTTATACTTTGACATTTTCATGAGCCAAAATAATCTGCCACAGTTAAGAACCGCTGTAATTGACGAAGTTGGCGGTGGGAGTGAGTGTCGCAGCCGTGTTCTTTTGTTTGGTGGCAAACGAATTTACCCTGCATCATCCTTTCAAACTGAAAAGGAGTGAAAAGCATGGCAGACGTGCGGGCAGCATGCAACAGTGTTTCCGTCATTGAGCTGTACCAGTTTTTACAGTGACAGATGGTGCGGTCAGCTTGAAAACAATGGTGAAGGACACACAGCCAAGATGTCATGGATCGTCCCCACCTCCATCTATATTGACTTAGTGTGAGTGCAAGTGAGATGACCTCACATTGGGCGTCTCATATAATGCACTACATCAACTTGACACAGAGTGTGTCTCTATTCCCCAGATCAAACCTTGCACAGCACCCTCTCATCAAACGGGACCAAGGGTCAAATGGTTGCGCGGCCCGCCCTTTGGCAGATTTACAACATACAAAAGGCCTTGAGACAAATTCTTACATTCTTTGCAGCACAGTGCACAGGTGGGTAGAGCATCTCCTGGGAGATGCATCTCTGTCATCCTCACTGGCCTTGAACATGCTCCTTACGCGGACCATCCCCACTTTGTCACTTTTAAGTGACTGTTCAGACTAAAATGCAGTGTAATACTCTAAAACTCACTTGCTTTTAACATTTTTATTTGAGGTGGACCTAAGCACACTTTGAATGATACAATCAGTACCTACGCTTTACTGTAATGGGTTTAAAGGTTCAATGTTGACTCATATCTTTTCAGGAAAAGTCATCTGGTCAAAAACAAGACATATTGGCTGTAAAACCGCACACTGAAAAGTGATGGCATCAATATGCTTCCAGGAAAATGCTTTTCAGATGGTTGAACAGCGTTTAACCCTCCCACTGCCCCATACCTTTTCTGTTAATGTCTTCCTAAATCTGTATGATGGGAATTCTCACAGCAGTTAGTCACCATGGCAGCCAGGCTGCTTTAGGTTTTATCTGAACACCACTCCCAGCTCTACCTAATTACATTTTAGATATTCATTATTGCATTTTTCTACTTCAACATGATATTCCTTTTCATCAAAATTTTAATTAGAAATACAGAAAAGGACTTTATTGCCAGTAGAAATAGAATTTCAGACTATTTATAACTTGAACAGTGCAATGGTAGCAGTCAGCAGCACTAAACTTCGTTTAGTTTCCATCCTACACAAAGATCTTTTTAGGAATTAAAGGGATACTGGTTAATGTTTGGCCACTACAGGCACTAAACCTGTAATTTCCCACAGGCCCCCGCAACTGTCGGAAAATTAATCAGTCTCTATCCGTGTTTTAGAATCATGTTTGCAGACCACTTTGATCAGCTGATAGCAAAGCCATCAAGCCATAAACCAAAGCGCTCCAGGTCTCATGATCCAATGAGAGACAGATCCGCTCCTGCAAAGTTACAATGTCCGGTTTTTTGAGGAGGGCAGCCCCCCCTCGGAGTAACAAGATGTATTAAAGGCCAACTTTCATTTTAAACATATGTAGAAGCCCTTGTAGTGTATAACGTCCACACTGAACATTGCCAATGCAAAAATGTACAAATACTAGTCCGACGGGGCTTTCCTGCCGCTCCGCCATCCCTAACTATAAGACTTATCAAAAAGGAAGGTTTTAAGCCTAATCTTAAAGGTAGAGAGGGTGTCTGCCTCCCCAACCTGAATTGGTAACTAGTTCCACAAGGGGGGCCTGGTAGCCAAACACCCTGACTGCCATTCTACTCTTAGAGACCCTTGGAACTACCAGAAGACCTGCAGTCTGAGAGCAAAGCGCTCTGCTTGGAATATATGGAACTATGAGATCTCTAATATATAATGGAACTTGGTCATGGAGAGCTTTATATGTGAGAAGAAGAATTTTAAATTCTATCCTGGATTTAACAGGGAGCCAATGAAGAGAAGCTAGAACTGGAGAAATATGATCTCTCCTGCTGGTTCTAGTCAGAACCCTCGCTGCAGCATTCTGGATCAGCTGGAGACTTTTCAAGGCATATTTGGGGCAGCCCAATAATAAGGAATTACAGTAACCCAATCTGGAAGTAACAAAAGCATGGACTAGTTTTTCTGCATCATTCTGGGAGAGGATGTCCCTAATTTTAGCAATATTACGTAGGTGGAAGAAGGTGGTTCTAGAAACCTGTTTTATATGTGAGCCGAAAGACAAATCCTGGTCAAAAATTACTTCAAGATTCTCCACTGTAGTGCTGGAAGCCAAATTAATGCCATCCAGATCAATTATAAAGCTAGATAATTTAGTCCTGAGTTTTTCGGGTCCAAAGACTATAACTTTGGTCTTGTCTGAATTTAGAAGCAGAAAGAGCAGGGTCATCCAGGTCTTAATGTCACTAAGACATCTTTGTAATCTAACAAACTGATTTGTTTCATCAGGCTTCATAGATAATATACTTATCTATGAAGCCTGATGAAACCATCAGGTTTCAGGACAGGAGTGTCGTCTGCATAACAATGAAAATGAAAACTTAAGCCAGCTCCTATGTCTCTTCTCTTTCATTATTGGACGAATTGATCAATCCAGGTGTGCCTGACCACAGCAACCATGAGGACAATGGCCAGACATACCTGGATTAATCAGTTTGTCCAGTAATGAAAGACAGGAGACAAAGGAGCACAACTAAGTTCAGGAAGTAGTCGAGTTAAGCCCTTTACAAGTGAAATTTTAAAAACAGGATGGTTTTGTTATTATTGACATAACCTGAAGGAATTGCACATATTGATCCATTAGGTGAGTTTATTTCCAGTCAGTGGGCTGAGAAGTCTGACAGCATTTCTGTGTAAAACCTTCCTCAGAGCAGATGTAATAATGTGCTTTCTTTGCAGAGGATAGAAGAGAACCAGAAGACCTTTCTCAGAAAAACATGGACAAAACAATGACCACAAGTTCTACTTCAAGGACAATAAAAAAAGCAAACAGTTTGATGAACAGGGGGAAGATAATATTCTGCATAGTCCAGGACCACTGTAGGATCTGAGGTTGTGTTATATGAAACATATCTTAAATAAAAACGTAGAAAGACAGAAACATGCCAGGTATCAAAAACTAAATAGATTTGGTGATCCGTAGACACTCACCACAGGATTTTATACACAAACATGCAGCAAGTTGCACTAAAATGGAGAAATTTTCACTCTGAATAAAAATGTTGCTGAAGAGCAGTGCAGTCTAACAAATCTAACATCCCTTGTCAATGAGGCTCACTTTGAAATAGTATTTTAAGTTGTTATTAAAGTTCTGCTTTTCACAGCAGACTTGATTCTCTAAAGAAAGTGCATGGTCAAGTTTGGTAGCTCAAAGCAAGGTCCTTACATAAAATGAATAACTAGATTATCCAATAAAGCAGATTAGAAAGAAGAACCTAGAAGATGTACGAGCGCAGAAATATGCAGTCATTTTGTTATTTTTCCATTAATGTGGGGGAGATAACAAGGCAAGCAGTGTGTACTTCAATCCTTTCAGACCTCCACTGTTATTTATGTTAACCTATTTTAATTCCCTACAGTAATAATCAGTTCAGATAAATATGCACAAGCCTGTGCTCGTGCACTTGCCTTGACCCCAGACACTTTTGAAGAGAGCAGATTCATAGAGGAATCTATTGGTTTTTACTCCCCTGCTGCTTCCAAAGCCCTGCACTTTTCAGAGAGTCCCTGCAGCGATAAAAGAAATAGCCACAGCTGGTGAAAGGAGTGCACATATTAGTCTTCATCAGACCAGTGAGACAATGACACTTATGAAGACCTATGTCATTTAATATACATCACCAGCACAAAATGGGAGCAGAAAGCACAAGCCAGTGCCGGAGGCAGCTCAAGGCTGAGCTAAACGGGAGCCAAAAGGAGAAATCAGCCTTGCCTTTCAAGGCCACCACTTCAGCTGCTGGGGAAACTAAATCTTATTGTTCGCTGAAAAGAAAAACTTTAATAAAAGAGAAAACACATAATTTCCCCCCTTAACCTTTAACTCTTTATATGTTCTATTTTATTTTTTAATCTCCACCATCACTATTTCTTGAAAGTTGATCTATTTTTTGCAGACACATGTAAAACCTAAACTGAGAGTTCAGATTGAGTGTTATGATATATTATGAATAATCAAAATCAGCATGTAAATAGAAGTACTTCTGATTTATTGCCACATCCCTGTTAAATCTACATCTTCACACTGTAATCAGTAAAGAGAGGCAAACTAAAAGGAAAATCTCAGAGGCTTTTGATTAATCAATTTAAGAGCGACAAGCTATTATTTCTCATGGTTAAAGTGCATGCCACCAATCTGGACTCTCCAATTAGCCTTTCACTCAACTTAATTGTTTTCTGCATGACTGTTCTTGCTAAAAACTTTTTAATAACAAACTGAAAAACTTTATATCTGAACAAACAGGAGAGCTAGATGCTTCTGCTCAAGTGAATTTTTTTCTTTCTAGATTGGATCACCACAACAGCTGATTTTTTTTAAATGACTTTTGGAGTCTTTTTTTTTTTTTTTTAACAAAAAGATTCAGAGTGCAACATGCAGCAATGGACCCCTGTGTTCAAACATGGGCCACATGTATTAGTTGAGCTAAACAAAGCCACAACAGATTTATTTTTCTTCACGATTAGTCTATTCTGATGGAATTTTATTTTTGTCACTACTGGTATTTTTCATTCCTTTGGGGAAATCCATATCATAGAGGAGAGAGTATGAATGTGTGATGGGGAGTTTGGGATGAAAAGGAAAAGCCCATCTCTATAAAACGTCAATTCAAATCATTCGTAAAACTATCATGATTTGAGTTGTAAATGGATAGATGGTAACACACTGCACCACTAAGTTGTGGTTGAGAGCATCTTTCAGGAAATGGCTGTATGGTGGTGTAGTGGTCAGCACACCAGCAGCAAAAAAGTTCGCTGGTGAGCCTCGGCTCAGGAAAAGGATTACTGAACTATGAGACGTGTGTTTACATGAAAGACTGGACTTTTAATGCAGATGAGGTCAAGATATGACGTGAAAAAGTTGAGGAAATTTAATGTTTGAGTCCTGGTATTTGTTCGGTTGCAAACATCAAAACGTTAATGCAAATAAACAGTTGAAAATGCTGATAATAGGACAATAGAAGTGACTGTCTTCAGGAAATCCTATATGATTTTCAGACTATATGATTTATTTAGTCTGTCACCATGGTCACAATGTCAGATTAATCCACTGCTGTGGCAAAAATTATTCCCGTGTTGTAGTCAAGAGACTGGTTCTGTAACAATACCACTTTCACCATTGCAACCAGTCATTTATCAGTTCACGGCTCACGGCTGCATCACAACACTGTAAGTTGTAAACACTGTAGCTGTGTGTGACAGCCGTCCTCTGCTAACACATGGAATATAAAAAGAAGAAAAAACTGATTGTGGAGCCATTTACTAACATTCACGCTGCAAAACAACGCATTCCGGAGATTTATTACGAAGAACGAGGGTCGTAAATCAGATGGCGTTTGAGTTTGTACAGTTAGCTTGTTAGCTAGTCTGTCTACTCTCTACAAGGATTTCATACACAATAAAGCATAATGTTACACAAGCAGCAAAACTCACTGACAGCAATGCAGGTAAGTCCCTAACAGCTGGAATCGCCTCCTTTCCAAACGCAGTGTTGATGTCATCTTTGCCTGGTTCAATCCCAGCTAGTGAAAGTTGCTCTTGTATGGAGGTGGTGGACACACACTGTGGAGCAGATCCTGCTGTAGACAGCAGATTGTTGTGGCCTATTTTGGTTTTTTTTATCCCCGTCTCCCCCCCTCTTGTTTTCACAAAGAGTCTAAATGAAAGTTTAAGCCGCTTTCTAACTTGTTTCAGGCAAATAATATCCATGTTTAAACAAGAAAAATGTTGTTTCCGGATGATGACTCCCTTGCCAAGTTAGTATAATGGTAATAGAAATACAAAACAGCAATGCTACGTCGGTATTTTTTTATTCGTCATCAAAATACAGATTTTATACAATATAATTGAAAACACAACGATTTCTGTTTGTTTCGTCAGGTTACTTTACATTTTTATTAATGATATGAATGCGTGTTTGGCTGTAGACTGCAGAACAAGCAGGCTTTTTGCTCCCCTGGTTGTGCGTGCAACTGCCGATGTTTGTAAACGGGAAACCCATCTATTGGGTGAACAGGTCTGTCTTGCAAATGGGACTGTATGTCTCACTGGACCTTTGGCTGAATGGTCAGCGCACATGACTTTCACCCGAGAGTCTGGATCAAATCCAGGGGTCCCCTTTGTTCTCACTATGCATTCATGTGAAACTCCGATATAGATAGATCCCCCCTTTGGAATTTTTCTCCTATCCATAGATCATGCGCCCTGGCTACTTGGCCACAGGGATGTTCATACCTGTGCAAATAAAGGTTAAACTTTTTTTTTTAAAAAAAAGAACGGAATTGCAATGCAGGAATAAAATATCACAACCATATTGATACAAATGATGATTTGCTTAATTTGTAACAGGTCAACCAAACCACATACGTACTCACACTTCGCATGTATGAAATGCAGCAGAAAGCAAGAATGAGCCAAAGGACATGTAGATAAAATGTGCAGTGACTGTTTGAAATAGTGCACGAGTCATAGGTTAGGAACTGGCATGTAGTTCAGAATGGTAATTTTAACTACAGATGGGCGATACCAACATTTTCCCTTCCAATATAATATAATTAGTTTATTATACTGTATCTTTTCTATTGATATTTATAAAATAATGTTGATTTATGCCCCTTGAAGCAAAATTGCATGGCTGCACAGAGTGTATAAATATCTCTATTGCAGGGGTAGCATGAAATATGGATAAAACTCAGAACATAAATACCTGAAAGAAATGCTTGGAAAAATTATTATAAAATATATCAAGTAAATTAAATGGAAATAAGATGATAATAGATTTTTCAAAATGATGAAAATATTAAAATTACTAGAAAGCCAAGAAGCTCGATTCCCTTATTTTTGTGTGTTCTGGATCATAGTATCCGGAATTTTCTCTGGATCAACTTTTGAAACATTCTAGAACTCATTGAGATCCTTTATTGTAATTTTTTACCAAACAGTTGGGCCATTTGTATGGACTTCATGTTCACGTAAGACTGTTCAGGTGTTGGTAAGGAGGTTTGATGTTCACCATGGGGTGTCGGTCAGAACACACAGTATCTGTCTTTACTGGTCTCTTTTAACCACAACAGCACAGTAATGCAACAAACAACAGGCTTACAGGTGAAGAATTCCAGGGCTAGTAAAGGTGAATGCCTGGAAGTGTGTGGTCTATAAACACAGAAATACAAAACGATGAGGATCTCCAGCTGCATTTGAAATATTAAAAAAGTGCTCCAGAGTCTTGCTCACCATGAAGGTAAGTGGAAAATAAAGTTAAATCATTCTGTGGGTGAACTATTCCTTGAATGCAAGCTAATATTTCAGAATGGTCGAGATTTACTTATAAATCCCTTACAGTTAGGACTAAACATGCATATGTGTTCAAGGCTAACAGTTACAGTAACTGGCATGTAACAGGTTAGCTAGCTTAATAGCATAAAAAGGCACATGGTGAATGGAGGAACACTTCTGAATAAGCAAATCAGCTGAATGCAAAGATACAAGAATCTACAATAGGCCTAGGTGCATACCACTAGTAGCTGTATGACAATCTGGCGCTGTGCAGGAGGAAACCCAATCCTTAAATAGCCAGCTGCCAGTCATCAGCAGAATGAGTCCCAGGTGTGGAGGTCATGCCAGCAGCGGAGGCATGACACTTATCTTTGTTGGCTCCTGTTAGTTTCGAGTGAGCTCGGTTAGCGTTTAGCCCAGAGTACGTCAGCTGTCAATCATTTTCCCCACGGCTCAGAGCGGCCTTGCCTTTGCCCATTTTAATTTTTTCCAGGAGTGACGACACACGTGACACAGCAAGATGACGATGGTAAGTCACGCCCAACTGGCTTCATTTTTATCTCTTCAGAAACCAATGGGTGACGTACAGTAGCGGAGGGTTCGTCGCTCTCTCTTAATGGTATATGGCTGAGGCACACGGCTGGTGAAAATTTCAGGTCAATCCGTCCAGTACTTTTTCCGTAAAGTTGCTGACAGATAGACGGACAGACAGATGGATGGACAGACAAACTAACGTTACTGAAAACATTACCTCCTTGGCAGAGATAAATATCAAAACACATCAACATTGTTACAACCCCCAACTAGGCCCAGGGGAGAAAGGGAGTGGCAACACAAACCAGCAGAGACAACCAGGTAAAATTACAGCGATTTAACCGAGGCATCATCATTCTCATCATCATCATGACATCTGACTGGCTATTATATGTTCACGTGACACAGAAAACATAAGGACTACACCAAGGCTGGTGTCTGCTCGGAACTGTGATGTCTGAAAATATGTTTTGAATTAGCACAGTTGTGATATTTACAAAAAGGTTGAATTCAATATTTTGATACCAAAATATCAGTTCCAGAGTATCTACTGTATATGTCGTATTTTACCACTGCACAACTTGCTGCAGCCTCCTGATGAGTGTTCATGATCGAATCAAAAAGTGGCCATCATCTTGCAGGAACGTGTACGAGGATGTAAAAGGTCATTGGGCTGAAGAATTGAAACATAAGCTGGATCTGTGTATCTACTGTATCTTTCTTGACAAAGTACATCAGCAACAGAAGCTTCAGAGGGAAAGCCTGGGGACTCTACAGCAACACCACATCACACACCTCTATAAATGGAGTATTACTCAAACCACAAGTGAGTGAAAAATGACCAAAGTTCAAGTTGGAAATTATCAAGGAGCCTGAAAACGATAATGACGTAATTCTGTTCACATCTAGACTTGTCATAACATGAAAAACAAGGGAAAAAAAATCAGTTTAGTCAAGTCCTGGTGAGAAACTAATTGGTTTGAATTGAGTCTTTTAGCGGCACGTTTTGGGCACCTGGCACTGCCATTTTGAGATTTTGAGCATCAGACATGTGCGCCACATGTTCAAGCAAGCAGATATAATGTATTAAAGCTATGGTCTACGATTTCAGAATCAGTTGAGAAATTTTGAAAAAAAAAACCTGCCCCCCCACACAGCCCTCCCCTCTCTGCTCGTTGAACCCTCCCACCGAGTACGTACAGCCCTCCTCCTCAACCACAGTCAGCCATACCACAACAGCTTCACAGTGTAATATTTATTCCACATTTAGAACAACAAGAACATCTGGTCACATATAAAATTTGCCTTTCTCAACCACCGGGAATTTTACGGTGGGTTTTAGCTGGAGTTTCTGCATCAGTGAGATAATGTGACGTTCCAGTGACTTCATGAGTTCATTGATGCATTCAGGACAACACTGATGACAACGACGCTAGCTTATAATACTGAAAATAAACAGCTGATGTTCTGACGCCATCTGTCCACACAGAGAAAACCACCAGCAGCGTTTCCAGTCATCAGCAGCATCGTCATAGACTTACAAATTTCTGTACAACACACACATAAAAGTAAAAAAACAAACTGCCTACCTGTTCAACAAAACGTCTGCTGTATCAGAATCAGTTTCACTCCCTCCAGCCGGTGACCCGATGTTGATACTCCACTTTCAGTCCATCCTGGTCTCTGCTTCTGCAGATTTTCCCTCCTGGAGTTTCGTCCGCATCACCCGATAATTACCCGGCCTTCCATCCAGTATTGATCACATTTTCCTCTTCGTCTGCCTTTCTTTCAGAGACTTTATCCACCTGCAGTTTCCTCCAGCGGCAAAGTCCGCGGCCTTCCCTCTGTCCTGTTGCTCATGTTCCGCCTGCTTTTTTTCTCTCCCAACTTCTGCCGGTGAGCAGAGGCCGCTTCCTGCTGCCAATGCCTTTCTGTTCCATTCTCCCCTTGTTGTTAAGCTGCTACTCAGCTACTTACTTATTGCATAAAGTTTCGAACGCAAAAGAAAAATAAATAAATAAATATATGAATAAAATTTTTAAACGCTGACGAGGGCGGGGACGAGGGGGAACGCGGAACAAGGGGAGTCAGCTGTCGAGTAAGCGGTGTCAGCTTGAGCAGGGGATTGGATCGAGAGCAGAGAAAAGCAAGACGAACAGCTACGTTGACCAATGTAAGCCATGCAGCCGGATGGTTCGTATTGGTCAAGGTTTTTGTGGCCAAGCACCCACCAGAGTTGATGGATTTTTTAAATTTTCTTTGCTCTTCACATTGTGTAGATTGTACTATAGGACCATTACCACCATCTAAATGAGGTTATTAAAGGGGAAGTTTGGTTTGTTTCAACCTGGACCTATTTTCTAGCACAGAATATGATCATTTACTCACCCAGACAGTTTTGGTGCAACTTGAACTCCTTCAGGAGATATTTAGATCCAGTCGAGATGAGTGTATGTCCAATATAACGGAAGTGATGGGGCAACAGCGTGTAGCCTCCAAATACGGCATTATCTACCACAAACTCCTTCATTTCACCATTGTTTTGTTACGAAATATTAGTCGGACCCCCCTGTGAGCTTGAAGCGGCTTTTTTGTGGTGATTCGTCCTTATTTACAGACATTACTTGTTATGGTGTCGCATAAGAAACGTCATCAAAGCCGCCGCAGTGAAAAAGTCTGTAAATAAGGATGATTATATTGGACATACGCTGATCTCTTGTGGATCTAAATATCTTCCATAGGAATTCAAGTTGCACCAAAATTGTCTGGGTGAGTAAATGAATGTATTTCATGCTGGAAAATAGGTCCAGATTGAAAAAAAAACTAAGTTTGCCTTTAATAATGATCAAACTTTCAAATAGTAGACCATAGCTTTAACATCTCAACATACTCCAATCCAGTACAGCTTTTAGGCCCTCCTATCCCAGACAGATGGAAATGCACTCTTCAGATGAAATTTAGCGCCTGTAGTTGGTATTCTGGTAGGTGATGCAGGCACCGATGCAGGACAGCAGGTTGTCAAACTGGGCCTGGGTCAGACGAAAGTAGTGGTGAAAGCACCCATTGTCAGTGAGTAGCTTAAACCACTAAACTCAGAACGCCTCTGAACAATCTGGTGAATCGCTGAATGCAGCGATGCATGACGACAATGTTCTCTGGCCTTGTGGAGCAAATAAAGCCAAGCAGCTTGCACAGTTTTATCTGCCATTGTACAAATACTGCGAAAGAGCGTGATGTGTGTCTCCCCCTTTAAAGGGACTCGAGGCAAGATTAAGAAACGAAACTCGCGACTGGGGCTTCAGGTAACTGCAGCCACAAGCCAAGCCGTCACGGGAGCGTGCACAAACTGAAGCCATAATGTTGTTTACTGACCTTTTTCTTCGTAGTTACACTTTTTAGTGTCTTCAGTTGATCCAGATCGTTTGCTGACGGCAGAAGAATCCATAACCATCGCTTGCAGTGTTTGAATTTACCGCGACCATCTTCTTCATGTATCAAAACTGCAGATGTAGCGTCATTTGACGTCATGTCCGCAGGGGAGCGCGGGAAATTCGGACACGGAATTGCAGCGCATTTTGCAGCACACAGCCTGTAAAAGGCAACGGAGAGAAACGTGGGTGGAAACGTTTTTTTTGGGGTATTTAGCGCTTCATCACCCATTAGTATTTAAAAAAATGGACATGCCTGTTTTTTTTTTTTTTAAATGCCTACCTCTAGTCCCTTTAACCTTTAACTCTATATATGTGTGTGTATGGAGCATGGCAGGTCCACCACCACACTCTATACACACATCTTGGGCAATTAAAATGCTTTTGATGTTGGATCTCAAACATCTGATTTAATATGGACCAGCATCCAGTATTCAATGTACTGCTTAACATTTCTACCACTCTCATACCAAGGGATGGTTACTATCATTACCTCCATTAATATAATTATTATTACTATTATTATTCTTAATATCATTATTACCATAATTATTGCTACTACTGCTGTTACTATTATATATAATAGTATATATTATATATTATATATATATATTATATATTTTATTATAACTGTCCGCTTTCCTGTTGCTTTCAACCGGTTTACAACCACAACACACACAGCGTGTGTTTGTTTACATCTGCCGAAGCTGAACTCCTGGTACTTGAGTGCATCTTCAGACCAAACTGAATACTACACTAGTCTGACTACAAATTCATATTGAATTATATTGACATTTTATAACAAACAACCTCAATTTATTTATGTAGCGAGGACAGAGCTGCATATTCCCCCGGCAGTGTCGCGTTGTGACGTTTCACCCCGTCAAACACCGGCTGCAGAGATCTGCAGCTTTTGGTTAATGAGGTTTTGTCTGACCGGGTTTTCAGACCTAAATTTATGGTATTCCACCGTGTTTGTGTGCAGCACTTTATGATTTTATCTGTGAAAAGCGCTTTTCCCTTCTTTACTATTGAAGAGAGCAGCGAGCTGCAGAGCGCCGGTCCGTTCATATCACGTCTCATTCATTTTCAATGACGGGGCTGGTTTGTTCGTGCGTCAAAAACGCTTGAGTTCAATTTTTTCAACTCGAGCGAATAGGCGAAATACGCTCTATTCGCGCGAATAGGACGCCTCATTCGCGCGAGTAAAACGCCTCATTCGCGCAAGTTAGACGCGCGTTTGGGGCTCATCGCGCCGCGAATTCGCGTCAAACGCGCCGCGCCAAGCAAAGGCGCGTCTATTCGCGCCTGTACATTGACTTAACATGTAATTCATTTGCGCGAATAATTTTATTTGCGTCCGGTGTGAACACGGGCTTACACTATCACTACACAAAAAACACTGTCAAACTGTCAATTTTACCTCTCAGTCTTTTTCCTCTCTTTCTTCGACTGTACTTAGTTTTGCCTTATCTACCCTACATACATTTTCACCCATACAGATGCATATTTGACACAATCATGAATATGTTTAAACCTTGCTCTTAGAAGTTGCTAGATCTTACTCAGATGTAAAAATCCAACCTTTTTCTATTTCTTTTATCCACCTTTTCACATCTTGCCTCCTTTTTATACATCACTTCTGTCTGCATTTCTAAAATAACTGTTTTTCACTGTCAATACACATTTCACTTTAAATATTGTCGCAATAAAAAAGTGTAGGCTACTGCCTAACGTAAATGCATTGAAATATGTATGTCTAGTTTTAAATTACGTATAACTTCAACATTATAGTCTGATGATCATGAGATCATGACAAATACCATAGATCCCATACGTGATACTGTTGAAATGGAGCTGTTCAGCTGAACGAGCTTAAGAGAGAATATAATTTTGAAAATATTCTACCATAAACACCCACCTACACTTCTCTGAAATCAGTAAATAAACACAGAAACATGGTATGGATCACATTTGGTTTAAACACATTTAAATATTGACATGCCCGATTCTGCAGCTGCAGGCTTGACTTCCAATTCCTTCCCCGCATTTTCACCCAAACACAGTGCCGCAGAGGATGCTGACCTCCCATTTACGATATGCTCAGATCATGGCTTTTTGAAAAATGTGATGACTTTGAATGAGGAGCATTCTCCCCCTGCGGCAGGTCTGTCCAACCTTGCAAGGTTTTGCAGTTTAGTGGGCTTGACTGGAAATCCTGTTAGAGCAGGACCCCGAGCTCCTTATCTGTCTCAATCTGAGGCACCAAGAACAGGCAGCAACGAGCAAATGCGAGATCCACTCCCTCTGATCATTACATCAGCTACCTGCTCGCTGAATATTGATCAAATTATCGCTTTTACATGCAAGAACACAGCCAAAGAACACTGTAGCTGAACTTTGAGTTGACATAACTGTTGCTTGGTTGCTTAAAGAGGAAGTAACCAAATTATTCCTCATCATCATCATCATAAAAAAAAAAAAGAGAAGCAAAAGTAAGAACAATTTCATGAGGCAGAAGTACAAGTGAATGTTTTCTTATGTTGCAAACGGTAACATGGTACTGTATCTTTGAGTGAATTTGGTGTATACAGTTTTGTCTAATGATAAGGGGTTTTATTATACACAGAAGGTAAAGAAAATTTGCAGCTCAACTGAACTGATTTCATGCCCACTTTGTTTTATTTAATCTTAGTTAAATATCCCGTCTGTTTTAGACTGATTTAAACCTTAACAATTAGAACTTACTGCTCAGACACAGTGTTATTTACCAGAACATCAACGCCTTTGCGTTATAGTGCAGTTCTAATTTCGTCTACCAGACGGCCTTTGATCCCTTCAAAATGTCAGGGAAATCAGTGGTTATCTTTTTAGTGAGCTGTTCTATCTAATGATCTATCTTCAGTGGCTGTTATGGCTCCTGCTCCGTGATTCTTCAACAGTAACACCGCCTTCGATGACTCACTGAGCTAGAGACACCAGAGATTATTAATGTTTTTACAAAAATAGTTACACAGAAATAACAGCAGCGGCAGTAACCCATGGTTACAGAGACGACGTCATCTTGTGTCATCGATCTCTTCTTCTTTTCAGCCCCAAGTTCTAATTAACTGGAGGTGACAACCTGTGGTTTCAGGATATAGACACATCATTTTTTATTTATGAAACAATGACAAAGTTTTATTTTTATTTTCTTTTTCAGCTTACTTCCTCTTATCCAACTCTGGAATTATATGTCTTTTTTCCCTGTGGGAGATGTGCCTGACTTGTGTCCTGGCTCATTTGAGAAATGTAACATCACTGGAACGGTTCAGCCCTTCAACTCTCTTTGATGATCTTTCGTAATAAGTGAAGAGAAAAAAGAAATTGAACGTTTTCAGCAGAGAGAACCGTGAACATAATGAACTGGCTTCCTGCAGGGTAATAAAGGTCTGCATCTAATGCCAAGGGCAGCCAGGCAAGCACGAAGACCATTACAGCTGAGCGGGGCTGGCTTACAGCGCTGTCTGGGAGGCCAAAAACAGCTCAGAGAAAGCCCCCCACACCCCAACCTGCTTCTTACTGCAGACACAATTATCTTCAGCAGCTAAAGCCAATATTTCCTTAGTGGTGCCAAAGGTGAAGACATGTTAGAAATGTCATTTTTAAAAAAATACTTTTCTTCAGCAAGTGAACAGGCAGGTTCTCTCCCTGGAGCATTTCTTTAATATGGCAGGACAGAGACGAGTAGCGGAGGAGGGCACACGGGCCAAAAACATTCACTATACTTGTGCTATAAACAGCTGGTTTCAGGTTTCTCAGATTGGAGTTTACAGTATTAATTTGAGCCACTCAAAAATGTTTTACATGACAAATTATTGCTATCTGGAAACTATGGAGCATATTTTCTTTCCCTGATATGTTGGCTTTTTAATTGCATGGATATAGAAAAATTTGAAATTTACATGGAATTATATTGTATAGGCAAAACTCATGAACCGGTATGTATAGTACAGAGTCCTTCTGATTACATTTATATATAAAAAAAATTAAGTCACAGCCATGTGTCATGGTCACAAGATGTTATCCTGATGAAAAGCAGTAGTTACATACATATTTATGGCCAACTGGGATCTAATTTAATTTTGTTTTAATGCTAAGATCTGTAAGACTGTATCTGCTGAGACTCTATGTATTTATTCTATGTGTTTTATTATACTTATTTTACTGTTTGTACAGCACTTTGTGATTTTCTCTGTGATGAATTAAAGTTTTTTTTTTTTTTTTTTTTTTTTTTTTTTACCAAGCTTTGTGGGTTTGCTTAACTGAATAGTTTAATTACAAACCAACAAACTTTGACTGAACACCAGGTAAATCATTGGACAGTTGCTCCCAGTGATTGTTCCCCAAAGCAACCAATCCTACAAAAAACCTGCTTACACTATGGCAACCCTTATTTATTCATGTTCTTTCAATTTAAAATAATCTAAAAAGGGATTGTGGATATTATTAAACATCAAATGTATTCTATGCCTGCACGGTGAAGACCCAGCTTTTTTGCATCTGAAGGAATGGGGGCTGTGAAGTTTCTTTTTATTTTCCTGTTACATACAGTAGAGGAGCAGAAAGTACGCTTCTACATTGTGCTTGAGAGTGAAAAACAAAACCCAGTTTTGTTTTAAAGGTACCGTATGTAAAAAAAAAAAATAGCAAGTTCAATAGCAAAAAATGTGATTTATAATTCAAAACTACGTTTCCATTGATGTGTAATCGCTGCACTAGAATAGCTGTTACATGTTTATTTTCTTAGATTGAGTCATTTATATCTACTTGCTGGGTGGTGCACATATGGAGGCTGCCATATTTGTTTCACCATTTTTACTACGGTGTCCCTGAATGGACAAAACAATATGTGAAGTAAGAACCCTCTGAACTTTAAAACTGCTGCGCCAGCTTTGTTTTCATGGGAGTCAGAGCACTGTCTGGGATAAGTAATGCCTAAAAAGACATTAAAAATTACTCACTCATAGTACAGTCGTAGCTACACCTGAGACCACTGGACCCACTCACAGATGAAAACATCTTTATGTCTGGGAGAAGTTTGGCCACTAACAGCCACCGTACATTCACAACAATGCTTGGAATATGAAGTTGTTTGAAGGAAAACATCTTTTCTTTCAAATACCCATCTTTACCACTAGATGTCGATAATTCGTACATACTGTACCTTTAAGTAATTTTTGATCGAGAAAATCAAAACTGATTTATTATAGATCACAAGATCACGTTTCATTCCAACAGGACATTTAACAAAGAGATACTTAATTGAGGTGCTGAAGGTGCACGGGTTCATACAAAGACAAAAGACAGACATTAGGCAGGTTGTTGATGCATTAGTGGCCCTGACTTTAACTTGTTCTCATGTGTTTGGAATCTGTGACCGCACATTAGTAAATTCATTTTATTTTTCCAGAGTTGTTACTGGAGGGCCTCCACACCTAACTGAGAGTGTTGAGTAGGTCTTATTCAAGTTTTTTTTTAGGATTTCAACTGCAGGTCTGAAGTTCCATGATGCAATAAGTAGGTGTTGGGGGCAAGCAAATGCTGACTGTGTCCCGTCATTTATTTGCTATCTGACGAGCTAACCGCTAACTGCTCTACAGTATCATCACAGAAGCCTCTTTTACAAAAGTTTTTCAAGTTGAGACTGATGCACCTTTGTTGCAAATAGGTGTGATTTGAGAAAAAGCAAAGCTTACTCACCTCTCAAGTACTGTTAAATCAGCATGGGACATAGTAACACAGACTGAACTGGACTGCCTCAAATCTGCTTTCACGAATCAAGCTGGCATCAAGGCATGTGAAATTGTGATGACGTATGTGATATACATGATGTATGTGACTAGCACGCTGCAGGGTTAACAATCAACACTGATTCATACATGCCACAATGCGACAAGTGTTGAGATTTTAACATTGTGTGGTCATTGTGTGTGCTAATTATGACTAAATGGGGAGATGAGATGAGAGATGTATAACAGACTCACATTTTATATACCATACATGCCAACATCATGCCAAATTGACATCATGTCCTCTCTGATTCCACAACATCCTAATAGTTTGTGAAAGGTTCACTCTGCTGTGGGATACGGCCGGCTTATTTGGCTCATTTGTAATTAGTCAAAGACAGCTGAGAGAGGCTCATTCTGGCAGCTAAGATCTCTTAAAGGGGGAGGAGATGCATCTTCCAGATGTGGATGCCAAAATGTTTCAACCTTGGTTTGCTTCCTTAAATTTCAAATAGATATTAAAATGAAGTACCGCTGAATTTATGCAATCAGGGATGTTGGTTACATACCGTCTTAGAGATTCAGATTTATACTCCGTGGACTTGAGGGTCAAGTTTCTAACTTTAAGCTGTTTATTGGGAATGTGTGCATGTATTTGGTGAGGCACACATTTTAATTTGTGAGGAGCGAAGGTTGCATTGCAGAGGTTTGAAGGTTGGAAACCAAGGTTGGAAGCAGCTGCTGCAGTCAGTGGATGCTCAGCAGATAGATTTTGTGCAGAGTAATGGCAATAAAGATGAGAATTACCTTGCTTTAAAAAACAACAACCAAAAAAACCCAACTTGCAGTTCTACAGATGTTTCCGGTTAAGCAAAGAACATTTGACCTGATCTGAGATCTGTCAAGCAGCACAATGAACACGTACTTTGATTTTTTTTCCCAACTAATTGTATTTTGGACTGAGACCTTTTTTGTTTTTATGTGTTGCAGATCTATCTCTGTTTTACTCCAGCTTCAGTGTATGGTATTTCAACTGATAGCCTCTATGTGGAAAACAATCCGTACAGCCAAGGTTTTTATTCTTTAGCTGATGGGTGAATAAACATAAAAGGAACCTCAACTCCATCTGGTGTGTTTTTTTTTTTTCCTCCAACTGTTCAAGGCAAATAGATGCAGAGATGACTCATTGCGATCTCTCAGTGCAGAGGAAATAATTTGCACAAAATGAGATACAGAGTCATTTGAAATGGCACTGAGGTTTGAAAAGGAAAACTGCAGAAGATGATTTGTTAAGAAGTTAATTTAACTTTGCATTCCATTTTCAGGACTTTGACAAGAACCCCATAGTTAGCGTGTAATATGTCATAAGATTGGTGAGTCAAACTTCTGATGACTGCAAACTATTTCTTCTAAGCAAAAAGTTATAAATTTATGCCAAACAGTGTCACAAACGGCTCTTATTTGATCAAACCGTGAACATAAAAGCAAATTTTACATAATCCTTTGAATTCCTCCATATAAAGGAAGTTCAAAAAGTACTGGTGTAAAACCACAGTTTCTTTAGGTGATTATTACTTTTGCTCTTTTATTTCTAAAGCATTGCAACCATGTACACAACTTACAATAGTCCATATATTTAGTGTTAAATACTGATGTGAAATAGGCTCTTCTTTTATTTCATTTGACTAAACCTTAGAGAGATTTGTGATGATCATGACAGATTTTATTCCTCACAGATTATTTGTTGGACAATTATGGCTCATCACTACACTGTTAAAGGTTTTTTTTTTTTTCTTTTTTTTTACCCAGTTTTAGTAGTTTTGATAATTTACTACTTTTCTTTTGTTCAGACCAATAACTACAATGAACTTTATCAGATTTCATATTTATCAAAACCCTGAAGCAGAGACGGACTCCGAATTGACTTACAGATGCGGGCATGAAAAAGTTCCGCCTTTTTCTGCCAGAAGTGGCACTATCTGCCACTATCACTGGCTGAACGATTTGTCCCACAAATACGTCATCACGCACGGTGTCCAAACTTGGAAAGGTCCTTGTTCCGGGCGTTCATTTATGCTCTGAAATCGTCTCCCCTGGGCACACAATTCAATCTGTGTGATTGAATTAGCAGACAAGTCTCTGGTAAGTGGCTGGCAGTCGGCAGAAAGGGGAACTTTTTCATGCCCGCATCTGTATGAATGACGTTTATTGATAAAGGATTAAAAGGTGTGGGTGATGGACCAAAATACAGGTTGGTCAGAATAACAGAGGAGGTTGAGATGGTCTACAGAGAGGAAGTCAATATGTAAATATCAAGGTAAAGGTTCGTATCCAAGCTGAAAGTCAAAATGTTTACTGTGCCTCCTGACTCCCAGTGGCATTTAACAAAGTGGAATTGACTGGACGTGCTCTGTGGATGTGGGGCTGTGGTGACAACAAAGTCTTTTCCGTGACGTATACAGTAGGTCAGCCGTGTGCCTATCGCTATAAATAGGGCGTGGTAGCCTACACCTGGACTCTTTTGATACTTTCACTAATAACCTGGTGTTGCTTGCAGGTTAACTGCTCTGTAGATTTTTGCTCTGTTTCTCCAGTTTTCTTGCAGATTTGGAGAAAGTTGACACACTCTTCCTGCATGTGACTGTATAGTTTGGGGAGCCAGCCGATGCCCTCTTTAGGCTGTGGATGATAATTCATCCTGCCCCTCCTGCTTTTCTTTTTAGTTATGAGGCTTTTTCCTCCACATTAGGAAGTGCATATACAGATATTTCTACTTCTAGCATGTTTTTCTGCTGGTTGTCTTATCATTAGTTAGATTGCTTGGGCTATGTCGGGGGGCAGGGCCAGGCTAAAAAGTGTGGTTTTTGCACTTTTAAGAAAAAAAAGGGCATATTTTTTAAAGTAATAATGAACAAATGATGATGCCTCAACAAAGGCCGGCCCATGCAGTGCATTTTTTCCTGCATCTCATGGTAAATGTTTGGGTGCATGTGGTAGCGGCGGTGGGATGGGGGTGCTTGACATTATAATTGCCAATGAATAAGAAGCCCTGCATAAAAAGTTTAGGAACCACTGAAATAATTATAGTTCTTTCATCCAAAAGGGGCTGGCTCCAAAACATAGCAAATCCCCATAGACTCTCAAATTAAAAAGGTCAACTTCACAGCGGAAATAAACATGTTTACAGTCTGGTTCAAAAAATCATTTTAGGCTTAAAGGATAACTTCCTTTTTTTTCAACCTGGACCTTATTTCTAGGAGTGTATACGTGCATTTACTCACCAGTAAAGTTTCTGCATCGTTTTGAGTCTTTTGGAAGATATCACGTTGAGTCGCCCCTCGGTGTACATCAGTAAAATGGCTGAGATGGGGCAGCCACTATATAAGACATTATCTGCAGCAAATCTCCTTGATTTCATCAATGCTGTTAGTAGAATGAACGAACGAATGAGTGCTATTGTCCTGTGAGTTCAGAGTTTGACAAATTGTGTTTTTGTTGTTGTCTGGGTAACAAGCTGCTGAACACCCTGATAACAAAAGCTAAATCTGGATTACCGAAGGGTGGCCAGGTAGCTGCAGACACTCCATGGGAAAAAGGGCTCCACCTGGCCAGTCTTAGTCCTGTCTGCTTAGCCAGGACTAAATCCAGTGAAAACTCGGGAGTGTTCTTGCCAACATATCAGTGCTGAAACAAAAGCCCTGTTCTGACAGGATTAGTATTACTGTATATAGGGACCACATGTAATTTGTAATAATTACAGAAATTGTCTGTGTTTTTAATCCCGTGTGAATCGGCCATGTTCGTGATTTGTAATTGAAAAATTTCCCTGCAAATTACCTACTATGATTTGCTAAACTCTGAGGTACTCTTATAACACTAGTCCAATACGAATAGGCATCTTTGGACAGAAATTACACGTGATTTGGCGGTATTTATTTCCTGGATGCATTTCATTTTCTTTTTAGCGAAGAATTATTTCTAGGAGTTTATACGTGCATTTACACACCGGTAAAATTTCTGTATCACTTTGACTCTTTCAGAAGATATTACATCGGCGTACATCCATATAATGGGAGAGACGGGGCAGCTTCTGTATAAGACATTATCTGTAGCGTAACTCCTTTATTTAATCAATGCTTTAAGTAGAATAGATGAACGAACAAGTACTATTGTCCCGGGAGTTCAGAGTTAACTCTCCGTTAGTTATTTGGGGCTTTCTCTGCACTCTACAGGCTGCCGTGCATTCGTGATGTGCACTACTGCAGTGCTGCTGAGAAAAGCAGCTCGCTACACCTAGACACATAACAAACTGTAATACGCAAAACTCTGAACTTACAGATTAGTTAGAAAAACTTTCTCCTGAACTTCTAGCCTATTTTTGACACCTCTGCGAGCAGCACTTGCAAGTCTGCCTGAGCCGAACCGAAACAGAACTTGCAACAACAGAAACCGCTGTATGGCACTCAGGTCCCCTATCTACCGAGCTGCTTCCAGCGCTGATTCACAGAAAACATTTCTTTAGCTTCCCACTACCTAAACACCGTCTCCTGGCTCTCAAAACCAACTCTTTGCTGGACCAGAGTGAAGAACCGATTCACGTAGCTTGCGCAGCCTGGGCGCCGGGTGAAGCATCACTGCTTCAGGCTCAATAATCACTTGTCATGTCCGCATGAAGTAAATAAAAGTTTGTATTCTTATCTGCTGCCCACCAACACCAGAGAAAAATATAATCCACGGCATATTTACCCGCAAAACACGGGTAAAACATTCCGCTGCAGGAGAGACAGGACTCTGCTTTGAGCAGAGGAAGATGAGGTGATGTAGACTATGTAGCATCAACAAGCTAATAAAAGCTTAGACATAACCAGGGATCAAAATAGAGGAAAGACAGGTAGAGAGGCCATCTGTGTGCTGTGGGGGGTAGGGGAATATGAACTTTACAACAGTGAAAGGACGCCACTAGGGGGAGCCCCGAACTGAAGTTACTGAGTTCTGCCTTAAAGTGTGATATGTTCTGATATAAGTTACCATCGAGATTTATTCTGTGGCGCTTGCCTAGTCTACAGCAGGTTAAGTTCAGTTATCAGATATATTTGACATCATCCCTTACTACAGTTAATCACTACCAATGGAAACCAATATTTGTACCACTCCATGCTACACATTGTTATCACATTCAACTACAGTAGACCAAGTCATTATTCAAACACTTGTGATCATTAATTGCAATCATTTTTGATGATTTACCAGTCATTATATAATCAACACTTCCCCATAGACTACATATAAAATACATGTCCCATAGAAATACACATCAAAGAGTAACATGATGTTCCTTTATTGAATAAAGATCAAAGCTATTAAACCATGAGCTCCATTCAAAATGGAAGTCACATAATGCTCAACAAGATGGAAAACTTGGCATCAAAGCATATTATACAACACAAGGCTAGAAACATGCACAAAGGTCTGTACATAATACACCCCTCATTTCTGCATCCTGAAATAAATGCAGGACAGATCCATACACAACAAACTGACAGACCACTGAATGGATGCTGTAGCCTCCCCACAGCCCTGTTTCCATATCAGCATATATATGTACATCATAGGGGCAATCAATCAGAAAAGACACCAATTCCTCTGTCACTGCAGCTAATAGTTCACTTAGATTGAAACCATGCATATTAATCAAAATAATTCAAGACACATTGGTCTCTAACCAGCTGACTACTGATGTTATCTGGGAAGATGACAGCCTTATCCTTGTCCAGGGATCGCCAAATCTAGACCTCTTGGGCCAGTGAAACCCCAAGGTTTTCAAACTTTCCTGCCCCAGCACACCTGACTCAAATTAAACGGATCCAACAGCCAAGAAAGTTCTGCACAATGACACATTAATTTGAGTCAGGTATGTTGGAACAAGAACACAGTGAAAACTTTCCAGACACTGGCCTAAGAGGTCCAGATTTGGTGATCCCTGTCCCAGTCCATGTGTAATGGTACTATACAGAGGTCCTCTCCTTCTTCAGGTAGGCCACATTGTGCAGGCCATGTCCTGCCTGGACTGACCCTTTAGTGATGAAAGGTCAGGGTGTACGGAAAACATTGAAAGTGTGCCCTCAGGAGGCCAAAAATCACTTCTATTCATCCTCTTGCCCTGGGCATGGCATCAGTACAATACATGCCCGCTTGCTTCCAGGGGGGTTTTCAAACAGCGGCAGGAGAAAAGTCTGGCAGGTACAGTAGAACCTTTTTCTATCAGCAATATACATGTACTAGAGAATTTAAATGTGAATAGAAAAATGTCGTAAGCACAACCTCATACAGTAAATAAAAGAGACATTCTGGACACAGCCATGATTTAAAGTGATTAAGAGAGGATGTAGCTCTCTTTGTAATAGGCGTTGATAGATCCTAGGGGTCCTGAGCAGACCACTTTGCAACAACATTGCTGATGGGCCAGTCAGCATTGCAGACCACCTGAAATGATGACGTAGTAAACCAATTAATGCACATTACAAGCAGTGCATTATTTGGCAATGGACAATATCAAAATGTTAGGCTATATTCATCTGAACATTAAAGGAGCCCTGTCATGAAAAATGGACTTTTAAGAGCTTTTCAGCATGTTAATGTGTTATTTCCTCATAAAAAACTTAAGTAGTTTTTTTCTTCACTTGTGTATATTTGAGTAATATAAATATTCAGGCCAAGCTCTGGCTTCCTTTACATAACTGACTGACACCGGTATACGCAATGAGGTGGCACCAATCACGAAGCATCAAATAAGCATGCGCAGCATAGTTGCAAGACGCCCTCTTTGTTCAACAGAAACTCTTAGAGAATCCTAACCTATACACACTCTCTGAGGACAAAACCAACAGCCCGCAGGAAGATTTCCTCAGAGACAAGCAGCCATCAGCTAACAGACGTTTGCTCCAGAGATCAGGAGAAAAGCTTTTTTTTTTTTTTTTTTTTTTTTGAAGCTCTAGAGGACGGCAAGTTGGGAAAAAATGTGGTTGCGTTCGGGGTGGGAGTTTATCTGTTATACTGGACGAATCGGCTTGCCTGAAGTGGTTGGATTTTATCATCAAGAGCAGAAAAAACCCTCAACTTTGTGTGTGAACTTCACTCCTGACAACTTCATGAATCTCGGGCAGTAAAGTGTTTTTTTTCTCGGGGATTACTTCTGAAACCTGATGCAGTTCCACCTTAAAAACGCCTTACGGACAGACAACAACACCGGTGAGTGAAAAAACGTCTCCCAGCTCAATGCTAAGTAGCCCATGATTTGTTTGCTAATGTACTTACTTGTCAGAGTCTCTGTAGTACTTCAAACTCCATATCAGACTCTGGGTCGAGTACATACAGCTCCATAACAGGCTGGTCCATTTTATCCCGTCGATCGGAGTCCGATCATCCATCAATGTTTACAAATAACATCAATGTGAGTGCCGGTGCCGGTGTTAAAAACAATTCTGTGACCCTTCAGGATCAGTGTCTCTTCCGGGGCGATGTCATGAAATGGGTGTAAAACATGTTGCAATTGGTCGAGAGCTCTGTGGTTCAGGACAGTCAGCCATCTTACTTCCGTGTTGGAAATTAGATGCATAAAAAAACTAATATTTAACACCAAATTAGTTTCTATATTAGCGATGGGAACATATTTAGCTTTTAAATGCCTGTATTTGACATTTGGAACGTTTGAAAACGTTGATTTTATAAAGTGTTTATTGAACCACCAAAACTCAACTTCAAATATAACCTAAAAAAAAAAAAAAAAAAAACGGAAATAAATTAGAAACAAGTACAGGAGTAAATAAGAATATTATTTAAGATAATAATAGCAATAAAAATGGATACTCAGTCTACATGCATTCCTGTTCTATACTCCCTGCAGTTTGCTTCCTATAACTCCACCAGTCTGTTCACTTCAAGATTAATTGTTTTTCTTCGATTACAGTGTTTTTATGATCTTGAGAAGGCAAAATTGAAATCACGATTAAAATTCAATTAATTGTCCAACCCTAGCATGAGCTAAATTAACTGTTGTCAAAACTATTTACTAATGTTTTAGTTCAGGTGGCTTCCTTGATTTTAGTGAGCAAGATGTCCTGTTTTCATGGGAGATTTTTACTATTAATCAAGGTGCTCTGTATAAGATAAATGAACTACATGGAGGGTTACATCACAACCTGCTAGCACAATAAGAAGCAGTGTGCCTTTTACCCAACCCCATGTTATTTTAAATCAACTTGCTTTACTGTAAATGTTATATAATTAACTGTACCAGTATACTGCTTTGAATTTCTGAGACATGTTTCCCAGTGGCATTTGCATAGCTCCATGGGCTGTCATGGATAAGTTTTACCCATCTACAATGAGCAATAAACAAAACAGTCTTGATTAAAATAAGTCTCACTGCCCTTTAGAGCACAGTTATTTCAATCAGAATCATTTTCCCAGTTGTTATGACAGGTGCTTGAAAAACTGTCAGGTACTGTTTCTAGACCGGGGAGCTGCTAAAAAAGAATGACCTTTAGTGCACAGGAGACCACGTCAGAAACAATTGCAATCTTTACCAGACTCAAGCTTAAAGCAGGGTTGTGAGACAGTAAGGGCGCATTAACAAAGCTTTTTTGATTCGAATCAGAGTGTTTGCTCAGAAAGTCCACTTCGTTAGGGGAGTTGTGAATGCGCAAACGAACTCTGATCCGGAACAAACAACCGGACTCGGTCCGCCTGCAAGTGAACCAAAGACAGGAAGTGGACTACAAATTGCATTGGCATTGTGGGTCAAACGTTGGACAACGTGGGTAAACACCACGACAACAAACACACGTGAGGGACTGCAGTACTAAAGATGGCTCGTGGTCAGACATGGAGTTACGAGGAAATAAAAGCTTTAATCGATATTTGATCTGATGAAAGCACATCCAGCTCCTCGTACAAAAATAATGTCGCTTTGTGGAGGAAACAGAAGTAGTGAGAACCTTCTTGTACGTGCGTCTTCTACTCGCCTACGTGAATCCGAAAGCAGCGCCACCTGAGATTTTCATTCTTGGCCCGTTTGGCTCGTTTGGCAATAGTGCAACATGAACGCGATCTCGGTCCGGAAGACCACCCCCGCCCCCAACCGGACCGAGACTCGCAGACTATGCTTTCTGAATGCGCCCTTAGATTGTCATGCAAACACACAAACAATAGCAACTGTTATGCTTATCAAGCTTATCACTGAATAGAGTCAGTTATCATGACACTGCTTATAAATTGTCAGTCATTAAAATTAAGTTTTGAAGGCTGTGAATCTGTACAAAATGTTGTTGCTACACACTGTAGCCTAACTGTTGAAGTATTTCAGGTTTTTAAGTGGAAATCTTCACCATTCAATACAAAAAAATCCTTAACATCAACAAACACACACACAAAGAAGAGGAAACAACCATCAGCTTGTTTGCTCAACAAACATCTTCTCTTTACCTGCATGTCTTACAGTGCATTTTTATCAAAGCCACTTGGCATCTTTAAATGACTGCGACGTGATTGATCACGTCTTGTGGATTATTTTCAACACCTCAGCCAAGAAAAGCTTTCTTCTTGTGGGGCTCCAAGAGGTATTGTCGTTCTGAATAAGGTTATATGGGGCATAATTTCTTGTTTGCTGTGAAAACCAGCTCTTGGATTTAGCCAAAGATGAATAATTATAATCAAGAATTTATGTCAGAAAATGAGTGCAAAGTGTTTCTGATCACTGACTGTCCAGTAATGATCTCCCAGTAGCATTAAGATGTTGCAGCTGACTGTAATCTGCTACAGCAAACCTTCTCTTGCAGTCAGGACAATCTAACTGCTGACTGAGATATTTAGCAAATTATGTAAATTCAGCGTCTTGAATCGAGCTTGTGTGAGTCATCAGGGGTTCACTCAAACATCCAGAGCCGACAGATTTTTCAAACTCGTTATAATTCATTACTTGCTCCAGGTGAGACAACCTGCCAGTAACTGTGCTGGCTTGATGAGTCGACTACAGGTGGAGTTTAAACTAAAAACATAGCATGTAAACCATTAATTGAATTCAGGCGTGAAATGACATTTGAGACACTTAGAGTTACAGATTTTGTTTGACCAAGTTTTTGAGTTCTAGGTTCTCAATGCAAGGAAGGGGAACAGCTTGAAAAGAGCAAAATAAGAGGACTTTTTATGCTGGCATATTTTTTCAATCAATATTTAGAACTTAGGGCTGCACAGTGGCGTGGTGGTTAGCACCACACCCTCACAGTAAGAATGGTCACTAGTTCAATTCCCAGCTGGGGAGGGGGTTTGAACAATTCCAACAATGGCCTTCCTGTGTGGAGTTTGCATGTTCTCCCCGTGTATGCATTGGTTCTCTCCGGGTACCCCGGCTTCCTGCCACTTTCCAAAGACATGCATGTTAGGTTAATTGATCACTCTAAATTGCCCCTAGGTATGAATGTGAGGGTGGATGGTTGTCTCTCTCTCTGTGTTGGCCCTGCGACAGACTGGTGACCTGTCCAGGGTGTACCCTGCCTCTTGCCTGATAATAGCTGGGATAGGCTCCAGCAACCGCCACGACCCTCACCTGGATAAGCGGTACAGAAAATGACTGACTGACTAACTATTTAGAACTTGGTAGCAGGATTATTATAGTTAAAAAATAATTTCGTTAACTAAAATGAAAATAAAAATGAAAATTAAGAAAAAAACTAAAATGAAATAGAAACTACAAAGAACAATGCAAAACTAAGTAAAACTAAACTGAATTGTAGATAAATTCTTACTTAGTTTTAGTTTTCGTTTCATTTTCTCCCTTGATTAGACGTGAGATGCCTGTCCTGCGACAGCTTTTTTTCTTCCACTTTTCCTCCAGAGGGTGGTAGTATAGCAGCTATGATCTGCGGCACCTGAACTAGAAGAAGGTGCGTAGCAGACAAAAATGTCTAAAGTTGCAGCAGGTCGAAAGTACCACAGCATTTTCGAGTGTTTATAAATACTATTCGAGTATTTATGAATAGTATTTAGTATAAACTGATGGAAACATCTGTGGAATGCAACTAAAACGGAAAAATCCAACAAATTTGAAAGTTCATTTGTGAAGTTCTCACAGAGATGATCATGAAAAGTTTACGGTTACACTGAAGATATGTGGTGAGAGCTGTACATGGGCTGATTTTATAGTTTGCCTGTTTGGATAAGGGCCTGTTAAATGTTGAGACAAAATTAGATTTACATTCAAATAATCTGAATAACTGTGGTTCAGAAATTAAAATAAAAGGATTTCATAATCCATATTTTGTGTCACACATTCTTTAATCCTTTTCAACATCTTTAAGACTTTCTCTTAATACCTGAAAAACTAAGACTAAAACTAAATAAAAACTAAACTGAAACCAGTCAATTTCTCAAAATAAAAACTAAACTAAAACTACGAAATCATTTGTTGAACTATCTAAAACTAAACTGAAAAAAAAAATGGAAACTGAAAACTAAATAAGAATAAAAACTAATGACATTTTAAAAACTATAAAAACCTCCCCCTCTTGTCTTTAATCAAGTTATCTTTGGTTTGTGTATCAGGAGAATATAATGTTTGGGCCATCCTGTTATGAAGCCATCTGCTTTCCTTGCAGAAAAACCTCATCTGAAGTATTTACCACTTGCTACTGTTCCTCAGCTTATCCACAAATAGTATTTACAGTCAAAGGGTAATCTGTCTGTCTATCCCTTCCTTCATGCATGTCACCACATTCCCAAGATGATGCAACAGTCTAATTAGAAAACAAAGTGGTGTCAAATTCAACTTTTGTATATCAATAAATGTTTGTTGCATCTTTTTAGTTGATCTCTTCTCACTGAACTATAAATGTATGATATTAGTTGAACTTCAAAGTGATGAGTAAAGGTATATTTAGTGTTGTACAACAGAGAATGCCTCAGCATGCAGCAGTCCTCCCCTCCCTCCTATCTTTATGGATTATTTACAGTTGTGTGAAAGAGTATTTGCTCCCTCCCTGATTTGTTTTTTGCATGTTTGTCACGCTTAAATGTTTCAGATCATCAAACAAATTTAGAAAAAAGGAATTTTGTTCCACTCATCTTTGCAGAATTGTTGTAATTCAGCCACACTGGAGGGTTTTCCAGCATGAACCGCCTTTTTAAGGTCATGCCACAGCATATCAATTGGATTCAGGTGGGGACTTTGACTAGGCCACTCCAAGGTCTTCATTTTGTTTTTCTTAAGCTGTTACGGGGTGGACTTGCTGGTGTGTTTTGGATCATTGTCCTGCTGCAGAACCCAAGTCCGCTTCAGCTTGAGGTCACCAACAGATGGCCGGACATTCTCCTTCAGGATTTTTTGGTAGACAGCAGAATTCATGGTTCCATTTACCACAGCAAGTCTTCAAGGTCCTGAAGCAGCAAAACAGCCCCAGACCATCACACTACCACCACCACATTTTACTGTTGGTATGATGTTCCTTTTCTGAAATGCTGTGTTACTTTTACGCCAGATGTACAGTAATGGGACCTACACCTTCCAAAAAGTTCAGCTTTTGTCTTGTCAGTTCACAGAATATTTTCCCAAAAGTCTTGGGGATCATCAAGATGCTTTCTGGCTAAACTGAGACGAGCCTTTATGTTCTTTTTGCTTAGCAGTGGTTTTGGTCTTTGAACTCTGCCATGCAGGCCATTTTTGCCCCCCAGTCTCTTTCTTATGGTGGAGTCATGAACACTGACCTTAATTGAGGCAAGTGACGCCTGCAGTTCTTTGGATGTTGTTCTGGGGTCTTTTGTGACCTCTTGGATGAGTCGGGGTAATTTTGGTCGGCCGGCCACTCCTGGGAAGGTTCGCCACTGTTCCATGTTTACGCCATTTGTGGATAATGGCTCTCACTGTCGTTCGCTGGAGTCCCAAAGCTTTAGAAATGGCTTTGTAACCTTTTCCAGATGGATAGATCTCAGTTTCTTTGTTTTTCATTTGTTTCTGAAATTCTGTGGATTGCAGCATGATATCAAGCTTTTGGGGATCTTTTGGTTTACTTCACTTTGTCAGGCAGGTCCTATTTAAGTGACTTCTTGATTGAGAACAGGTGTGGCAGTAATCAGGCCTGGGTGTGGTTAGGGGGCAATTACTTTTTCACACAGGGCTGTGTAGGTTTGGATTTTTTTCCTCCCTAAATAATAAAAATCTTCATTTAAAAACTGCATATTGTGTTTACTTGTGTTATCTTTGTCTAATAATCAAATTTGTTTGATGATCTGAAACATATAAATGTGACAAACATGCAAAAAATAAGAAATCAGGAAAGAGGCAAACACTTTTTCACACAACTGCACATAATTACATTTTATAAAATTTTTTGACTTGTATTATGTTTTGTTCTTGAAAGTTTTGTAACATTTGCCTATTAGTAACTTGGATCCTTGTATTTAGTGTCTTTGATGTACTTAGAGCTTCATTCACTCTTTTATAGGAGACAGCTGAAACAGCTGTTTATTCATTCTCCTGCTTGAAAATATAATCTATCCACCAGTCTGTTGATGTCTGTCCAATCCATCCATCCATAGTACATGCTCTAATAGATCTTACAGGCATTCAGGGACAAACTAATCTGATGGAAAGAGTAAGCTGTGATTTCTGGCATTGCACAAGAACGTGTCTCACATGAGCAGCGACGCAGTTTTATAGCTCCCCTGGCACACAGTGGAACATTTAAAAGGCATGGCTCAAATGAGCTTAGCCCACTTTATTACCCATCTGCAAACAGCTTAAGTGTCAAGAAGCACATCCTTGAGTTGGTAATGCTCACAGGTGCCCTGGAAGATGAGGGCAATTAGCCTTAAGAAGCACATATACATGGAAATAGACAAACAATACAAATCTTTCACTTAGACTAAATGCCAAAAAATGAGTTAGGTTAAAACTTGCGCTTTGAGCCATGATAACGTGACTTGAATTCATCAAGTAAAATAATCATGTATATGAGATAAAAATTCTTTGGTTGTAATGGTGAAAAAATAAGTAGAAGACTTTAAGGTATATGATTCTGATTAAGTAAAAGGACACATTTCACTGCCACCCAGCAAGATAAAACATTAACTGTGTCACATACAGTTCAGAATGGTTATTTTCCTGCTTGTTGCTGAACTACATCACTATTAAATAAAATGGATTTAGAAGATTACAGTGTTCTGGATGGTAGATAAAAACAGGCTGCTGTGAAATGTCTGTCACACAAGCAGTGTGTATGTGTGTGCTGCTGTCCATCAGTCATTACCGTGGTGCTGTTTGACTGATTAGGGAATATAAAACTTGGCTGCAAGCATTACAGACTCCAAAGCATCCACAGCTCTGGGAGTTTTTGTTTCCATCAAGCAGCAGTGGTCCTATTTTCCTTTGCCAAATCTCAGTTGTCAGTCTATTTATCCAGGAACAGCAACCTGAATGTGTCATCATGCAAGATGATAAGTAATCTTCCCGACAACAACTTTCATAAAGTTTGAGGGTCAGGAAGCTGCTGTTCCACTCCAGGTGATTTCTTTTGCTTTTTAATTCAAGGTGGAGTTTCCATGTAGGGCATATGAGTGCCTACACCCGCAAGGACAATAGCCCTCCGACTATGGTGATTTATCAAAGCAAAACTAATACACTTCCTCAGTCATGCAACACATTTTTGAAGCAATTTCAGTTTCTGTCATTTGAACCTTTATTTAGTACTGGAAAGTATTTTAACAGGCAAGGTCTAAGTCCCTGTGCCCTTCCTTTAACCTAAGCGCTGAACCCTCACACACTTCAATTAACATCACATGCATTCTCAGCAAAAATGTGAGAATGCAAGAAGGGGTGCAAGCGTGCAAGGGCTTGGGATGCTTTGTGAGAGTTGGAACATTGCTTAGCGACAACGCAGATGTGGGTAGAGTGGACTTTGTGCGGACAGGAATATTGAGCTGATATTTGCATGTCTCAATGATAATACCCTCTGGCAAAGTGTCCCAATAAAGACTTAGGGAAAGAGTGCATGAGCAGTTCAAGTTTTGGCAGAAGTAACTCAAACTATTGCTGTTTTTCCTTTGAGATAAAATCTTCTTTCCCTATACTTTAGCACATGGCTGTAGCTGCCATTGAGGACACCGAGGTATGGACCTCGGTATTTTTCCGCTATGTACCGAATAAAATTTATCAAATTACCACTAAAGCATTTACCTGAGAACACGGACCTGAGAATTCGTATCGATACTGAGATACTGACTCTTTCCATACCAACAATTTATATTATAGAACTGATCCTCAGGTTAAATCATATGTTGTTCATTGTTATCATTAACATGAACACAGTAGAAACCAACTAAACTGTAAGAATTAGTAGGAACTATTTCTTCTTCTGCTTTCCAATGAGCAAAATAAGACGCAGCGTAGCGTCTCAGCAGCACACCGCTCGCTCTGTCCCTGATCACTGATCAGTCAGTCGACACAAATGCCAATGTATAGTATATATATTTTTTTTCAGAGTTGAGTATGGAGGGTTATTACTTTTTACTTTGCAGGGTTCTTTAATTACTTATTCCACTGCTACAGTGACAGTCAGCTTCATTATTTTCTTTGGTGTAGAGTTCATATTCACTGAATTTACCTAGCACGGGTTCTCTCCGGGTACTCCGGCTTCCTCCCACCATGCAAAGACATGCATGTGAGGTTGAAGGTTGAATATGGAACATGGACAGAACAGTGACATCACGTGTGTCTAGGTTGTAGTTGCAACGGCAGCAAAACAACTCCAGCCGCTGGGATGCCAGGCTCACTGCCGATACGCAAGTGACCAACAGTCTGCAGCATGTCCAACAAGTAACGCAGAGGAGTTTATAACTGACAGCTAACGTTAGCCACGTTAGCAAACAAGTTAGCTTACCAATTCAGGAGAAAAGTCACCATTTCCATGTTTTGACGCCGTGGAAAACGTTTATGTGGGTCCATTTAGTGAAGTCTTCACCTAAATTTACTCCAGGTTTTGCTCTTCTCAGGTCACTCCTCCTCAGAAACAGATAATATCTGCAGGGCTCTGAAGCAGCTGCTTCACTCGTCATCTCCACTGTTTTCCCCTGTACCAGCCTAATTGTGCCCAACATTTTGATGCCACACAGAGATTGTATTTTGCAACCCGCAATGGCGCGTGTATTGGCTTATAGACGTAAATATAATGCCATTATCAAACCCGTTAAAATTGATTTTATAATTATTTTTAGGCTAAATATATTTTTCTAGGAAATGTTGTACTTTCATTCTGTACACCCCCCCCTCCCCCAACGACCTGTGGAGGGTTGGTTTTTACTTTAAATATAGCTTTTAATAAAAATGTTCCATGTCATGTTCAACCTTTAATTGGTCACTCTAAATTGTCCCTAGGAATGAATGTGAGTGTGAATGGTTGTCTGTCTCTCTGTGTTGGTCCTGCGACAGACTGGCGACCTGTCCAGGGTGTACCCTGCCTCTTGCCCGATAATAGCTGGGATAGGCTCCAGCAACCGCCACGACCCTGAATTGGATAAGCGGTACAGAAAATGACTGACTGATGACTGGCTTTACAGTATAAGAAGTGATTATGTCATTTTATGTTTGTACAAAGTGTCTCATCACTAAACCTGTCTTGACTTTTGACAGACCCTGAGATTCAAGAGAGAAAGAAATGACAGAAATCTATTTTACAAGATAAACAATAACATCAGTCAGTCTCAGTTTGTTATCTCTGATGTTTAAAGGCAGAGTGGACGATGTTTTCCAGGAGCATTTTTTACTATATTGCTTAAAGTCTTCTTCATACCCTGATTGCAGCCAATTAATTAAATGTTCTGACACAAAAATGAAAAAGATTAATCACCTGTGGAATGAACAGGAATGAAAAAACCTCATCCAATGAAATTAATTTCATTCATTTCATTCATGGGGCTGTGAACGGCCCGTGCTGATTGATTGAATGATTATTATGTCCATAAAACTCAACTGCCGTTTGTCCCCATCCCATCCTCACCGATCGCGTGCGCGCTCGCAACTGGCCATGAGCGTCTCACAGTGCAGACGGACATAACTGCCCGCTGCTCTTATCTATGCAGCTGTTTGCTCTTAAAAAGAAAAAAAAAATGGATGTGGATTAAGTCATGGAGGTGTTGGTGTTTGCAGTGAGGATGTTTTACACCACAGAAAAAGTTGGAGGTGAGATACATATTATTTTTAGGAAACGTGGTTCCGCTGCTGTTACTGGGGAGCTAACAAGCTAGCCACTCGGCCGTTCTCGGTTATCTTCGCCAACAACCATAGGTGCACACCCTCCTGTGTTCTGGAGGTGGGATTTCCGGGGGTGGGTGTATTTTTTTAAATGTAGCTTGCTTGAACAGTTTTTCCAGGATCCCCTACCCTACCTTTAGCTAAAGACTTTTAAAAGGGAAGTGGAGTAAAAAGAAGAGGACAGAATAGATACTAATGATCAATTAACTTGAGTTTATTTTAACCGCTACTTTTTAATTCCTACATTTTGAAAAACGGTTTAGGAACAAATATTTATTTGTGTATTTTTTTCTAAAGTTTTTATGTCTGTCGTCTGTGTTGGAAAGAGAAAAACAATTTCCCAACTTGGGCAATGAAGACATTCTATTCTATTCTATTCTATTCTATTCTATTCTATTCTATTCTATTCTATTCTATTCTATTCTATTCTATTCCATTCTATTCTATTCTATTCTATTCTATTCTATATCAGGACAAGAAAGAGATGGAGTGGTTTATGTGAAACCAAAATTGCTTCCATTTTGAATGGTCTCTTGAGATGTGTTGCTACTCTCTGGCTACAGCCTTGCTTTAGCAGTGCCAAAATACCTTGACCTGAGAAGTCTTCTTTGACCTGTTCGTCTCTTCTTTTTTCTAGGCCGAATATATTAAAAGAAAGAAAAAAAAACATTTATCCTATCTGAGGAATGGATTTACAGTACATGACTGTGACTGTTACTGAAAATTTTTCATGGCTGTTCATTTAGTAAACTAGGGTGGGAAAATTTCACCTGTTGTATCTGCAACATATTTCAAAGAGTCTTTTAAGATTCTTAATCTTTATATGTTCAGGTGGGGGCTGGATGTTGAAAGAAGAAAGGCTGTCACAGTCAAGGCTTTTGTTTGTATTGGATTTTGCTTGTTGCTTTACACTGAATTCATGTTCTGTTGATGCCTCCGAGTCTTATAAGGTAATTCTTTTCCTGTTCAGGGAGTAGTATTTGACTTTTCTCCCCAGGTTCTGTCAGCGTTACTTCACTGATTTGTTTTTTAGGGCATTTTCCTTTCATTCCATTAAGTTTGCCATGCACCAGGTTTGTGTCTCTGGTGGTCTCACCTGCTCTTCATTATTAGTTCCCTCAGTGCAAAACTCATTGGTTTCCATCGTTAATGCCAGATGCTCTTCATCGCTTTTTCTGTCAGTCGTTTGTGTTTATGTCTGGACTTTTGTTAGTTTCAAGTTTAGTGATCTGTGAGCCTACCTCAGCAATGCTTTTTGTTTATTTGCAAATAAAATCTTTAGATCAGCTTGGCAGACCCCCTCTAGTCCTGCTTTTTAGCTATTCCGCCTTGTCTCCCCTCAATTTCCAAACCCAAGGTTTTAAGTGCTATTTTTTATTTAAATTTCTTTTTGGCTGAATTTACATATTAATGCTGGACTTGACCGAGAGGGTGACAGAAAGGAGAGTAAAAAGTGGAAATAGGGCACAAATATGCAAAAGATATAACACAACCACAAACAGAAAAAAGGGACAACCAGCTGTTGTGCCTGTGAAGGGATAGAAAACATCCTGGCCTCAGTCCGACTAATGTTTCGTAACAAAACATTGGTGAAATGAAGGAGTTTGTGGCAGATAATGCCTTATTTAGAGGCTGGACGCGGTTGCCCCATCACTGCCATTATATTGCGCATACGCTGATCTCGAATGAATCTAAATATCTCGAGAAGGAATTCAAGTTGCACCAAAACTTGTTCCCCTTTAAAGTTGTACTTCCATGGTCATTTCATTAATATTTCTGTGTTCTCCATTATTATTGAATGCATTCTGCATCGTTTCTGTTTAAAAAAACCTTCTGGTATCTTTGTATCCAGCTGTATTTGTATACTAAAAGAGAGGCTTGTGGTCCAACGGCAGCTTTTCCGGGTCCTTCTCATGAATTTCCGTGTGATTGGCTGCCTCCCATCAGTGTATGTAGGAAGCTCCGCCCTCCGCTCTTATTTTGTTACAGACAGGAAATAGAGCCGACAAACAAGTTTGTTCCGCCATGCTAACAAACAGTTAGCTAATTAGCTTCTCAACTCCGAAGCTACAGTCGTGCCGTCTTCACTTCTAGTGTGTAGTGGAGGGTTACCTGCCTTCCAATGGACAGATAGAAACCCCACGTGGGATACGCTATTTGAAATGTGACGTAGAAGTGCAAGGTTGTTCCCGATTCGCTCTTTTCTTCGTATTGTTTCTCTGATGAGAAAGCACAGCCGACTGGATGGAACGCAACGCTAGCAAGTCAGCATGTGTAAGTAAACAAGGGGAAACCCTCCGTATTTCAGAAGGAGCAAGTTAAACAGGTTTTCAGTGGAAGGAGGCCTTTAAAGTATTGGCAAAAATCAAGGAGTTTTGCTGCAGATAATGTCTTATATAGTGGCTACCCCGTCTCCGCCATGATACTGGACGTTCACCGAAAAGCGACTAAACGTTACATCTTCCGAAGGACTTAAAGTGGTGCAGAAACTTTACCGGTAAGTAAATGCACATATATACTCCAAGAAATAAGGTCCAGGTTGAAAAAAAAAAGTTATCCTTTAAAGCGCCCGGGGAGCAGTTGGTGGGGGTTAAAGTGGAAATGAAATGGTCAACCAACCTAACTTTATTTACTAGACTGAGTCCTTATCAATAATTATATACCAAACGTTAAAAATATAATCATGTAAAAGAAAAACGAAGCAAAGTTTTATGTTTTTAGGATAAGAGCGCTGCTATGTTGCAGTACTCTAAGCTCTGATGTCACCAGATTGGTTTGCGCTCTGGCTCCGCATTGAACCAATAGGAATGACCAGCTACACTATAATTAATGAGCTGTAACTCATTTTTAGAAGATTAATATAATGGAAAGCAAAGCTGGAAGGCCAGTCCAGCATCCAGATCCTTTTGCCGATGCTGTCCAGCCATTACACCGTGTGACTGAGGAGGGAAGACGTGAAGCCGGTGCTGGTGTCGGGAGGGGCGGGTTGGCAGCACCTGGCTGCTGCTCAGTAATGCTGGAGGCTGCCTGCTGTCAGGAGGTCGACGTGGAGCATGTCATGCATGGAGAATTTTGCATGACAATTTGGATTACACTAACGCTGCTGGTGAGGAAATCAGCTTTATGTCCAAAATCCGAACTGTTCCTTTAATCTTTAAAATCAGCACGATGATTATTTTTTAAAACATTAATGCATAAACAACAAAGTTATTACTCATGTTCAAGTAAGAATTCAAATTGACATTATTTGGGCAAAAGAAGCTAATTTCAGTCATGTAGGTCCTTTGAAACCACTGCACTAGAGGGCAGTGCGGTGTTCAGTGTTAGCCTCTCAGTTCCAACATCAGATTAATATAATAGCAAACATAGTGATGGTAAACATCACAGTACTGTACACTCCTAAAAAAAAGATCCATTCTGTGCCTTTGACTGGTTAAATGTGAACTATACTGCCCAACATTCCCCCTGCAGTTTCCAGTGGCACTTCTTCATCTTGCTACGCATCCACAAGCTCTCTGAAACAAAACTGAAATATGCACATACAGTAAATGATGCAGAAGACTTGATAATTATAATACTTTATTTATATAGCCCTTCCAGCAACCTGCATGTGACCAAAGCATTTTAAAAATGATAAAACATTTCTGAAACATAATACATCAAAGAATATGACAAATCTGGCAATAACCTGATAATATTTTACTTCAATATATATTCTGTGGTGGCAAAACATCATAGTAGTTGAATATTGGTCAATGACCAGCTAACTCCCTCCATGCAACACAGTCTGAGCATGCAGCTTATCTATACAGTGTTGGGATATTGAATTAGATTCATATTTTCAACTCACCAGGGGGTTAAGCATGCTTCAAAATCCCTACTATTAAGCTGACATATGAGGACAGTGATGGTCATTTCATTCTCCCTAAATGACCCGGAGGGATCTGAGTGTAGGCCAACATCTTATTATGTTGACTTTCATCCTCAGTCTAACTGTGAGGGGGAGTTAAAATCTCCCTCTTTGATCTGCTTCATTCAAGTAAATTCATTTGTGTCACATATTTTATTTGATGATTTACTAAAGTGATTACGCAACTAAAATTGGCTTATTTATGAAATTGCAGATTTGTCACATGGTTGCATCACATGACATCCTTACTCTGTTTCTCACCTAATCTTTGTTTTTATTCTGATTTTAGGGATTGACACAACCTTCTAGAGATGAGATATAATAGTTCTATATTAATTTTATTTGTTCAACAATTTGGAGCAGTTTCTGTTAGTTGAATGTGCTCTAGAAGTAAAGTGGGTGGGATTTTTAAGGGACAGATAAACTGGTAACACTGAAAATATGTAGTTTTTTTCACTGAATGGAAAGCTGCTTTGCAGTTAAGTGGAAAATGATGATCACTAAAAGCAATCAAGATGGGCTTCTTTGCTTATTGCAGATAAGTTAATAAGCCTTAATTACAGCACGACACACATGGGGTCTTTCACATAAGAGATTACATAGCATAGAAGAGAATGATTTAAACATGTTTTGATGTTGGATCTGCCAAGAACCAGAGTACACGGTTATATTTATCTTATTTATAGTACAATATACTGTAATGTGTCTTAATTAAAAGAACAAAAAATCATTCACACTTTATGTATCAACCTTCTCTTAAAGACTATTTTTGAAATCAGTTTGATCTATAATGTATCTTTATACATCTAAAAAATATATTAATGATAGTAACTATATATTTACTTGAATAGTTTTTTTTTTTTTTTTTTTTTTGCCAACAGGGTTTTTAGTGATATCGGCAAAGGCATAAAATACCCGAACAGAACCAGACTTTCTTGCATTGATCTGTCAGGGATGCAAAAACACTGGAAAACAATATTTATCCTTTTGACTTTTCCCCATCAATCTGAACAGAGTGCAGTGAAAACAGTCTGAGAGCAGCAAGAATGAAGGTGTAATCTATACTGTTGTGTCTCTGTGAAAGCCTTCAGCGTTGACTTCAGTGGTCCTCCGACCCCGCTGGTCAGAGGTCGCTGCAGGTTTCTGAATGTTTTCAGAGTAGATTAGTGGTTTTACTGGCTTTCCTCCAAATTGTTTCCCCTAGAGGATTTATTTGAACAAATTATTACTGGGATGGTATGCATAAGCTGTCTGATCCTGGAATAAAGAAAGGTCATTTGACCTCAATTGTGGGAAAAAAATGATCTTTGTGGCTCTTTAGATCCAGTCGGTCATAGTTATTTGATTTAAGGCAACTAAATCCTCAAAATCATAAAAGCTGTCAACAACGTGCCGCTATTATTTGTGCTCCTACTCGTAATAGCTGATATTTCCGACAAAATATTCGAATTTAGTCAATTTTTTGGATTCATGACAGATGTCTTTCTCCTTACATAAAACTCATGCACTTTGATTAGTCAGATTCAAGCAGAAGACTAATCAGCCTTAGATTCCTGTATGCACATGATTCTGGGTATGTTTGGTTGATTGAAAATATCAGCTCCACAATACAGGTCTTGACATGATTTGATCAGAAATCTATCTGAGATGTAGTCTAATGATGCAGAAGTTGCTAGTGATCGAACCGAAAATGAATCATGATAGACAGGAATTCAAACAGAGTTGCAGTAAACATTTTTATAAAAGCCTATTTCATTTTGTACTGTTCCTTTCTGATCTTTTCTCTTTTGAGAGATTTTGATGACAGTTGGGACATATTCTGATTATATAAAAGAAGTTTGAGGTCATGTTAATCTCTCGGTTAGCGATTGAGTCAGAGAAGACGTTTGCGTCACTTCTGTGTTTCTCTGATTGGTTCTCTTAGGTTCACTTTCTTCCTGTTAGTCCCGCCTCTCGTCTCGCATTGGAAATCAGTTTCCAGCGGAGGGAGCCCAGACTAACTTGCCATGTATCTCATACATGGCAAGTTAGTCAGGCTGGTGTACCAGGCTAATTTAGCAGCAGTAGATTGAAACAGTAGAATGAAAATGCTTGTAGCCTTGGTGGTTACTACAGCCAGCTATATATTTCTGTTACAGTCCCTGAAGACTGAAGGCTGGTTTATTAATCATTGGTAAAGGCAGGATTGTTTTCTGAGGACCTGAATCTGAGGTCGTTGTCATGCATATGTGGATCGAGCCAGGCGCTGCCGCAGCAGTGAAAAAGTCACAATGTTTCAATTTTCAACTCATACGGCTCATTTTCACATATGCTTTTTGATCACCGGGCCCAGCAGTCGCTCTGCAGACTGGAGAGTTGTGTATCCATGGCAACCAGACGGAAGTAGACGTCCCAGCTGTATAGGCTGTGTTGTAAACAAAACACACGTGAATGGAGTGTGTTGAAGACGAGACACGGCTGGATGTGGAAAACAATATTGTCATGTACTGGAGGCGGAGGATTTCCAGACAAACTAGAGCAAGGCGCAGATGGATTCTGTTGAACCGCGAAGTACGACCATACGCAGATATAATCGGCGGACATCTAGATACCGGTGAGTTGGAAACATGAACATTAACGCTTAGCCTGCTAGCCCTTGTTGGTAATTTGTCCATTGTTTGTGAACGCCCCGTTGATGTTAACATTAGAAATACATTAGTAGCTAGCAGACACAAGATGATACTAAACGTTACAGTTAGGCATGCCATGCAACCCCATTATTTGTAATATAACATTGTGTACCGCTGCCTACGGATGCCTGTTTAGTTAAAAAAGGTGGAGTATTTGGGATTCAGGCAGAGCTAAAGTTGGTGTGCGTTCACACATCACTCGTGCCACTTTTCGGGTTGGTGCAAGCCGCTCCGAAACCACCATGTGCAGCCGGTCCGAGAGCAGGAGAGTTAGGTCGACTACGATCTCGAGTGGCATGGTCACACAGACCCAGTCATCCCGTGTTCGGCACCAAAACCCAGTTAGGTCGACCTAAATGGGTCCTGTGTGAAAACGACCTGAAATTAATTTCAAAGCTGATGACACTATTTTGTACTGATTCTGTTCATTATGTTGTCAAAGCTAATCGGTGTTGTGCAATAGATGTTACCAATACTGAGAAAGTCTGGGTCTTAAAATGTAAATGGCAGGATGACTTTTACATGTTATGTGGCTACTCTGATAAAAACAAAAACAAACAAATAAAAATAATAATTTAAACAATAAAAACAGTAAAATTGTTAATTGTTAATTGCTTTTCATCATATTACAAATAAGGTCTCTATACCTCACATTACATCACAGTACATTTAAAGTTTAAAGGAGCTGTATCATGCTTTTCAAATGTTCCAAAAGTCAAATACAGGCAATTATAAGCTAGATATGTTCCCATCGTTACTATAGAAACTAATCTGGTGTTAAATATTAGTTTTTCGATGCATCTAATTTCCATCACGGAAGTAAGATGGCTGACTGTCCTGAACCACGGAGCTCTCGACCAATTGCAGCATGTTTTACGCCCATTTCATGACGTCGCCCCGGAAGAGACACTTATTCTGAAGGGTCACAGAATTGTCTGTAGCACCGGCACCGGCAGCTCTCATGTGGATGTTAGTTGTAAACATTGATGGATAATTACTCCGATCGACGGGATAAAACAGAGCAGCCTGTTATGGAGCTGTATGCGCTCGACCCAGAGTCTGATATGGAGTTTGAAGTATACGCAGTACCACAGAAGTACCACAGAGACCCCTGACAAGCAAGTAATTTAACGAACAAATCATAGGCTAACACCGCTGAGCTAAGCAGCACTCACATGGATCTTGTAAACATTGATGGATAATCGGACTCCGATCAACGGGATCAAACGGAGCAGCCTGTTATGGAGCTGTATGCGCTCGACCCAGAGTCTGATATGGAGTTTGAAGTACACGCAGTACCACAGAAGTACCACAGAGACCCCTGACAAGTAAGTAAATTAGCGAACAAATCATAGCCTAACAGTTAGCATTGAGCTGAGAGATGTGCTGACTCACCAGTGTTGTTGTCTGTCCATGCGCGTTTTTATAGTAGGAACTGCGACAGGTTTCAGAAGTAATTCCAGAGAAAAAACACTTTACTGCCCGAGATTCATGAAGTTGTCAGGAGTGAAGTTCACACACGAAGTTGAGTTTTTTTTCCCTGCTTCTGAAGTTATAATCCAACCACTTCTGGCAAGTCGATTCATCCAGTACAACAAATAAACTCCCACACTGAACATAACCACGCTGAACGTAACTGCATTTTTCCCAACTTGCTGTCCTCTAGAACTTAAAAAAAAAGGAAAAAAAAGGAAGAAAATTCTCCTGAACTCTGGAGCAAACGTCTGTTAGCTGATGGCTGCTTGTCTCTGAGGAAATCTTCCTGCAGGTGTTAGTTTCTTCCTCAGAGAGTGTGTATAGGATTCTCTGAGTTTCTGTTCAACAGAGGGCGTCTTGCTACGATACTGAGCGTGCGCATTTGGACTTTCGTGATTGGTGCCACGTTCATACGTAACGCGGTGGGTAGTCAGCCGTTTGCAGGGAGGTAGCGCTTGGTTTAAATAGTCATGTAGATTACTCAAATATGCATGAATGAAGAAAAATAACGATTTAAATCATTTCTTGATGAGGAAATAACACACTGACATGCTGAAAAGCTCTTAAAAGTCCATTTTTCATGATAGGGCTCCTTTAATGAATGAAGGAATGAATGAAATTTCCCTTAATTTATGCTCCTATAATTGCAATATTAATAGTTGTTGGACAACATCAAGATCCATGAACAACTAGACTCACACCACATTATGCTTGCCACGTTATACAGTGGTTCACTTACAAATATTAATGTCGAACCAGCAGCCTTTGTGAACAGATGTTTCATTTGAAATACATATATAAATGAATTAGGGCTGTGAAAAGATTAATTCTAAATGAATCCCATTGTCAAACAAGAGATTTTTTTTTATTCTTCAGTTCTGCTATTAGCACAAAAATACGTTAACTTTTGTTTTACAACTTAAAGTCTAAAACAAATCCAGAAATCTGCAAAAGTCTAAAACAAATCCAGAAATCTGAAAGTAGTCCAGGACTCAGATCTGAATTTCAGCTTCACATTAAGACAGTTGTGAAGTCAGCCTGTGAGGATCGTATCAGCAGCATTCTGGACTAAACTGCCGCCCCCTCTGAAGGACTTAAGGGAGACATGAAAGGACAGGGTTTCAGTAGTCTAGTCTACTAACAATAAATGCAGAATTCCTGTTGAGACACCTTTAATCCTAAATAGGTTCTAGAAGTGATAAAAGTAATGTGATTAATCATGATTAATCTTTTGACAGCCATAAAATAAGATTCCATGTACAATCAAAATTAATCACAACTAAAAATTACATATGTAACTATGTAAATTATTTCATTCCTCATTTCTCTCTCATTTATTCATCCATATCATAACTGTTCAGAGCCCCACAATAAATAAAATACTACATAATATATCAGCATGAATGAAGGGAGCATGGAGAAGACAATGTCTTATGTTACACAACCCTTACAGAAATACAAGACAACTTAGGTGGATAACCAAGCAGCAGTCTTTCCGCAGCCCATAAACAACTCTAATAACTTTCCCCACCAAAACAATTTCTTTTACAGTTTCCCATTCACTTTAAACTAGGGCCATCAAAAAATTAATCTGATTAATTACATTGCTTTTTTCACTTCTAGAACACATTTAGGGTTAAAGGTGTCTCACCAGGAATTCTGCATTTATCTTTAGTAGACTAAACTACTGAAACCCTGTCCTTACATGTCTCCCTATAGTCCTTCAGGCAGCTGCAGTTTAGTCCAGAATGTTGCTGATACGGTCCTCACACGCTGACCTCATAACTGTCCTAATGTGAAGCTGAAATTCAGATCTGAGTCCTGGACTACTCCCGGATGTGTAGCTTGGTTTTAGCCTTTAAGTTGTAAAACAAAAGTTAATGTATTTTCTGCATATAGCAGTAGTAATTAAAAAGGACATCTCTTGTTTGACAATAGGATTAATTTAGGATTAATTTTTTGACAGCCCTACTTTAAACCGATACTGATTTGCAGAATTCCCACAATTTGCAAATTAGAAACATTGATAATTTTGAAGTAAAACTTTTTTTTACTAATTTTTTAACTGATATATTGTTGCAGATAATTTTAATGTCATTTCTAAGGAGTTCCGCAGTCTCACTCCAGAGACCATAAAACCCCTCTGTCTTAAAGAGGTCCTTGAGAAGGGTACACAAAAATGACCTTTTCTTCCGCTTTTATCATCTGTGATTATGGTGAATTTATTAAAAATGTGTTTTTGTACTAAATTATTCCTAACTTTCCACATAGTCAATACAATCCGAAGTTGACCAAAATCATGAAATTTCAATATCTTCAACTTATCAAAAAGAGAATTTGTGTGATTCTTTATGGCATATAATTCTCAAAAGAAGCAGATTGCACCTGCCTCTTTTGAAGCAGGTGCAATCTTTTAGTTGCATTGCTGCACGCATTGCCACACACCTCAGTACAATATGAAAAATATGGAACAATTAATGAGGAGTATAAAAGTAACAATGAAGCCTCACTAAGAGTATATTTAACTTTATGCAGAATAGCAATACATTCACTAACTTTAGTCTGAATATACTCCACATGAGGCTTCCAACTTAATCTTTCATCTAACATAACTCCCAGGAATTTTATTTCCTGAACTCTTCCAATACTTACATTATCAATATCAATATTTGGATTTCCCTCATATTTCTCAGCCCAAAAATCATAGATTTGGTTTTATCCCAATTCAAAAATAATGTATTCTTATCAAGCCATTGTTTTAACATAGCCATTTCATCACTCACAATTGCTATTAATTGATCCAAGTCTCCTCCTGATTTATAAACAGTAGTGTCATCAGCAAATAAAAGAAAGTCCATCTCCTTTGTGGCTTCATACATGTCATTAATAAATACAATAAAGAGTTTTGGGCCCATCACTGAGCCCTGTGGTATTCCTCAATTCACTAATTCACATTTAGAATTGTAATTGTTAAATTGAACATATTGTTGTCTGTTATTTAAGTAGCTTTCCAGCCACTCAAGTATATGTCCTCTACATCAGCTGCTAATTTACAAAAACATTTACATTATAAAAACACACAATTTAGAAATTTTCTTTCAGGAACTCACCCAGTTTCCTTTCAATAGGCTAACTTTCACCATTGCTGGTAATTGTCTATGTGTGAGCATCTATAAGTGTCTGTAAAGGTGGATGTGAAAATGTCTCATTTTGAGCAACACTGTTGTGAAAATCTAAAATTATCCTGAAGATATTTGAGAACAAAATAGCTTTTGCCTTAGAAAATTTTAAATTATTATCTTATACTTGAGAAAACCAGAAAATCTTCACAGTCTTAAATATATTACCTACACTCAAAAAAAATAATTTTAGTTGAACTTAATAAATGCAGCTACGCCCAAATTAATTAAAGGTAGAGTCTGAAGTCTACCCACTGTTTCTGTTTGCAAACAACAGCATTCAAACTTAGCGCCTCTCCCTCTCAGGCTAATGGCCGCCTTGTTCTTCAAACTATTCAGCTTCAAGCTTCTCCTTCAGAGCTCAGAAGCAGGTGAAAGCCAAACTAATATTAGCCCTGGTTTTCCAACTTGCATTATCTAAAGCTCTTACCTTTTCTTCAGTGCATCCGCCGTTTTTTCTTTCTTTCTTTCTTTTTTCCTTCAAGAGTTCGACTGACTGGCGTCTGCTCCAATCATGAGCTTATTCTCGCACGGCGTCATGCTAAAGAGTGTAGGGGCAGAGGGAGTTGCATTCAAACACACCACTGCATGCGAGTAGAGGCCCAAAGGTGCCGTTTGAGACAGATTTTAATTGCACAAGTAATAAAGTAATAAATAAAGTAATAAAGACTGTGATATTGTCCGTCAAATGAAATAAAATCTAATGGAAAAAACAAGATTAGAAAAACCACCAAAATCTTTAACGGTTCATCAAACAAAAGATATATTAAAATATGTTAAAGCAACTTAATTTTACCGTGTTGGTAGAGCATGTTTTGGTTAAAGTGCATGTTTCATGTTCATTATAATGGCAGAAAATCATTCTCTAAGATGAGGCAGTAACTGTTAGGTCTCTTAAGTTGAAAAGAACCAGGAAGTATTACTTAAAAAGGGAGGGGGAGGGGATAAAACTCACTTCTCAATCACCGCACAATTTTGGAATCATGTGACCTCTGACGTCAGAGTAGGTGAAGTCCTGTAAATTCCACAGCTGACCAATGCAAAACAATAACAGATAAACGGCGAGACAACAGCCGAATAGCAGGTAGACATCATTTTTCTGAACATCCGTCTTCTTTCTGAACCTCACCTCTACAGCTGAGGCTGAACTCTCCCGGCCAGCACCTTCTTGATCGCCTCCAGAGATGTCCTCTTCTCTGGACTGACTCTGCAACAGCAGGACGTAGAAACCAAAACGTTAGCTTAGCTTTAGCCAGCAAAGCTGCTGAGTTTCTGCCAGTTTCAGTATTTGTTTGTCGCTGTTCCTCTCAACATCAAGAGCTCAAATCCGGAGGCGGGACTCATAAACGCCCGTACACGTGATCCGTGGTGGAAAAAAAAAAAAGCTTTGCGTCCCGTTGTTTTCCTACAGAGAGAGTGGTGTCGCCCGGCTCACGAACCGGGGAGAGATGACTCAGTCCGCCCACAGGACTGCCGCTCCATCAAAGCAGGACACTGTTTTCTCCGCTGCCGTTTCAGCACAAAATGCTGGGAAAAGCGAGGGTTTCTGACTGTAGAATAACGAGAAGAGGGAGGAAACTGTCGTCCATCCAGACTGAGCTCACGTTTGGCTTCCAGGACGGTCGATATAGGCTCCTCGGTCACTTTCAGCGGCTAGCTGGACTTTTCTCCACGTTTGATCTGTGAAAGCGCTTTGTATGAGCCGTGAGACAGTGTTGCTGTTAGCAGAGACATCTGTAGACAGAGTCAAAGGGAAAATGTCCTGCTGCTGGGTTTTGTTGAGGTGTAACAGAGCCGGTTGTTGGTGGAAGTAAACACACGGACGCAGTCGCTGTTTGGTGGGCATTCATGCGCCAGGTGATCCGGTGGAGCAGAGTCCGTCTCCTCTAAATGGAGATTTATCGCAACTGTCGCTTAAACACACTGAAATCCTCGACAAATACATAATGATGGTTGATAAAATATAATGAAATTAATCAGATAAACAGGAACAGATTTTTTTAGACGGTGTAAAGACCGTAGAAGGTCTAAATGTTGTACACATGATCTCAAAATGAAAACTAATCGAGAGGTGACTTAGAAAATATGTTTTTTCAATGTTATTTTCCACATTTAAAGCAGAACTCAGTAACTTCAGCTCGGGGGCTCCCCCTAGTGGCGTCCTTTCACTGTCGTGTTCAACCCCCCCTTACACCCCCACAGCACACAGACGGCTTCTCTACCTGTCTTTCCTCTATTTTGATCCCTGGATATATTTCTAAGCGTTTACTAGCTTGTTGATGCTACTTTGCTGTGTTGGTAGCAGCACCTCGTCTCCCTCTGCTCAAAGCAAAGTCCTGTATTTTCTGAAACGGGACGTTTTACCCGCGATTTGCGGGTAAATATGCCGTGGATTATATTTTTCACTGGTGTTGGCGAGTAGCAGGTAAGAATACGAACTTTTATTTACTTTTTGCGGACGTGACAAGTGATTATTGAGCCTGAAGCAGTGATGCTTCACCCGGCGCCCAGGCAGCGCAGCTACGTGAATCACTCTGGTCCAGCAAAGAGTTGGTTATGAGAGCCAGGAGCCGTGTTTAGGTGGTGTGAAGCTAAAGAAATGTTTTCTTCGAATTAGCGCTGGTAGTCTGGTTCAAATCAGAGCTGGAAGCAGCTCAGTAGATAGGGGACCTGAGTACCGTACAGCGGTTTCTGTTGTCGGAAGTTCTGCTCGGGTCGGCGCAGGCAAAGTTGTTTTTAGCTGCTCGCAGACCAGAGGCCCCGGCGGGAGGGGGGGGCACATTGAATCGCTCCGTAAACACTTTGTTTAGCCCCACGGGGATTCCGAAAAGCATTTATTGAGGTAAAAAAGTTACTGAGTTTCCCCTTTAAATCAACATGTTTGTTTGATCAACATTATGATGTTGAGCTACAACAACATAACTCATTTGTTTTGTATTTAAGTATACTAGTTTAATCAGATTTACTTAAAACTTATTGTCAGAATTAAAGGTATCCTGCATTTTACAACATTTCATTTCTTAGAGTGTAACAAACGCCAACTTTGCTTTGTATTCTTTGTGTGTTCCTTGCATACCGAGTTATAGGTTGGGGAAGGGGGATATATCAAAAACCGTGCTTGGATTTGTATGGACGGGAGGAGTATTCACCCTGGGGCCAGAGCAGACAACACGTCTGTCATCACCAAAACATTGCTCCCTTAGAGTATGGGATGTTAAACCATGGTGTTAAAAGCCTGCTGGTCCCCTTTCTACAGATGCACCACAAGAGTATCAGAAGAGAAGACATCTTGCAACAGAATATTTTAAAGGCTGTATTTTCTGCTTAAAAAAAATAAAAAAATACAAAACTAAATACGCCTCTTTCCAGAACACATCCCTATAAGATAGAGTGCACCAGGCTACTTCAAATTGTTCGAGATACTCCTTCAGTGAGTCACAATACTGTGTTGCTCTGCTGTTGAATTATTCAGACAAGGGTAGTGAGGTTGAACAAAAGAAATAAATAAAGAAGAGAAAACCTTAAAGCCGTGGAAAACCTAATGTAAAATTTTAAATTGCTCTACCACAAACTTTAAACTTACTAATGCATATAGGACCTCTGTTCAGTCTAAGAATCATCAAAATGGTCAGAAGGGAAATTGTGTTCCATCTTTAAAGGGACACTGTGTAATCGGGAGCAGCTCCCTCGTACTTTTCATGCTGCATTCACGTGAAACCGGGCAGACCAACGACAGCCGATGCATGTAAAGTTATCACCGGCCTCTGTGTGAAGATGTGGTCCGTCAGTTACAGTGACATCAGTCCACATCTGATTTGTTGTCATGGCGATGTCGTATTGTTTTCCCTGACCCATGTTTTACCGTCTTTCGCTCGGCTTCATTGATTAAAATGACATCTGGTTTGTTACCAACGGCCGTCTGCCCGACTACACGTGAACCCAGCATCAGTGAGATGCTAGTTTCTCCCCGCGGTGACTTTTCAAAAACATTACCTCGAACTGAGCTGAAAACTCCGGTGTGTCCGGTGAGTTTCTGTGTTTTCCTACAGTCACGCTTCTCCCGAACGCAAAAACATGGCGATACGACATGGCAGCCTCCACCGAGCCGACCCGCTCGATGAGTAAATGAATGATACGAACGGCAAATTTAGAACTTAGAGGAGCACTTCAGTTTGTTGATGGGAGGGATTACTGATTAATGAAAAAACACTTTTGAACCAAATAATCAGTTTTTGTGAATAAATAACAGGAGAACTTACACAATATCCCTTTAAGTATTTACAGTTTCGCTTTATCAGTCAGTGCCTGTGAGACATGTTCATTCAGACTCGTTAGGTGAAAGGTACAAGTTTCTATTTTTCTTTTTACCATTTACACAAGTTAGATGTTAAATAGCCTTGGAAAAAATACAAACTATGTCAAGATGTCTCACAAAAATGAACATGATGACTTGTAGTTGCTAAGCGACAGAGAACTAAAGGAGCAGAAGATTCAGTGTTTTGAACATTTAACATACAACCTAATATAGAGCAAGCTGTGCAAGGTGACTTCAACACAACAACTGAAAGGTACATTTGGATAATAATTAAACAATTGGATAAATTTAACAATCATGACGCACATGGCACAAAATAAAAATAATCTATTGATGAATGATGGAGCAAGTACAGTATGTGGCATTTGAACACCACAAGGAACTGTTCTCTCACCATTCCTCTTCACACTGTACACCTCAGACTTCCAGTACAACTCTGAGTCCTGTCATCTGCATAAATACTCTGATGACTGCAGTTGTGGGGTGTATCAGTGATGGACAAGAAGCCGAGTACAGGGAACTGGTCAATCAGTTTGTGAAATGGTGCGGTAACGATCAGCTCATCTTAAATACCAGCAAGACTAAAGAGATGATTGTTGACTTCAGGAGGATCAAGAATAAGCAGCATAGTCCTGTCTACATCCTGGAAGATAAGGTGGTGGAGAATTACAAATACCTTGGAGTTCAGCTGGACAACAGACTCGACTGGAAATGCAACACTAGCTGGGTTTACATAGACCCAAATACACCGATTGCTTTCGGTTTAAAAGCTCTTTCGGAATGAAAATGATCCATGTAAACACCTCTTTCCGAATGAAAAGTGCTGAACCGAATGAATTTTCATCTGAGAAGTCTGATTAGTCGCTTTCAGAAGAGATCATTTAAGGCTCATGCTTCAGTAGAATGGGGAACACAGACTTTGGCTGTGTCCGAATGTCCACCCTATTCCCTACATAGGGCCCTATATAGGGATCACGCCATTTTGTAGGGGTGTCCGAATGTCCAGAAAGAAAAAAGTAGTGCACTCAAAGTTACCCACAATGCATCTTGAAAACTAGTGAGCTTCGATGAGCTGAATGGCGTGAGGTGTTGAACATATCGAGCGGCAGAAAAAAAGGAGAGAAAAAACAACAGAAAAGGGATTAAACACAATATAAGTAAATAAAATACCTTCATTTAAAATTACAGATTTGATTTAAGATTACATTTTTTCGCGAGTTGTGGATGCCGCCGTGGTTGCCACGATGACACCTGGTAATCACGTGATTTGCGGCGAGGAAAAAGTAGTCAGCTTCGTGTCCGAATTACAGGCAGAATGAGGGCACTAGATAGTCTGCTATGTAGTGCAGCCCTATGTAGTGAATGAGGGGTTAGGGAGTAGGGAGGACATTCGGACACAGCCTTTGCCTAAATCCCCCTGCAACATTCTTGTGTTGGTATTCACTCTTGATTTGAGATCCAAGCGCTGCCAGGTGTGTGTCAGTCACAGAAGTATGACTGGAACATGACTGGCACCAAACTGACAGGCAGACATATTGGAATGAGGTTCTGGAGCCAGTGGTAATCCCATGTTTTCAGAATGTGGGAAATAATTATCATCCAGGATGAAAATGCTCTTCCCCACAAAGCCAGGATAATCACAGAGTACCTCCAGAACTTGTGTGGAGAGGATGTAAGGTACTGCAGTGACTCCAGACCTTAACCCCAGTAAATCATGCTGGTTGACTTTTTATCAGTTCCTGGTTGAGGAATGGTATGCCATCATTCAGGAACATGTGACCAGGCTGTTGATCAGTATGAGAAGGAGGTGCCAGGCTGTTATGACTGCCTCTGGATATTCTACAGGCAACTAAGGTCCCTGACAGAAAAAGCTTGAAAATGGTCAATATGTGTTGTTTTTTTTTTCATTATAGCTGTTGGAAAGTAAAGTCATTCAATCCACCAAGCAACTCAGAACAAGAGTGTATACCAACAGGAGGATATTGCAGGGGGTAATAGCATTTTTGGGGACACTACAAACACCTTTAGTTGTGTTGTTCATTACATACAGTAAAAACTTGTTCCACTCAAGTTATACCTTGTTGTAAATGTACTAATCAGGTTTTACAGTGATGTTTAATACAACTAATATGGGATTAGGATAAAAACAAACACATTGGCCATTCTCACACATGGTCGCTGATGACATGATAAGCACGTCAGTGACATTCACCGGTGGCACAAAGATCAACAAACCAGGCTTACTACTATTAGATTAGCTGTTACGGCTAGCATTTTACATTGAAAAAAGAATAATGATAAATTCATGCTTTGCCTTTGGAGGTTTCAGTTGAGATCCCAAGAATGGGATTTCATTTTAGAGGCTACCTGCTGTCCCTGAATGATGCCCTAAATGGGTTGCTGCCATCCAACGAGATAGCTGGAAGCCTTTGAAGAGCTCTCGGTTGTGTAGTGAGCACTTTGTCAGTGGTACAGTAAGTTTCCTGCAAATTTTGTTTTGTATGCTTTCCAAGTATAGTTTTGGTGAACTGGTCTAATTTTTAAGATATTATCTATGAAAAAGTAATTACTAAAGTACTACTACATAACTAAAATGCAGCAAACTGCAGTGGTTTAATGTTATTGGGACCTGGGACCAGACACTCCATTTTAATCTGTTGTTAATGTACATAGACAAGATGGATATCTAACTGAGGCTTATATTGTCTTCCTAAAATATGGCAACCCATTGTCCCCAGCCCATGTCACATCCATCTTCGTGCTTGTCTGCACTCCAGGAAAAAGAAGGCAAAAGAAATATCTGGAAAACGTTTGCCGGAAGACAACAAGCTAACAAGAACTTTCTTAAATTTGACATAAAGAGGAAATGCATTGTTTGGGACACTTTCCACAGCTGAAGGTCTGACACCAGCCTGCCACCAAATATTTATAAGCATCTAATGATTTGTAAGCTTTTATTTCTGCTCCTGTGAGGTGTGACTGTCAATTGTCGAAGTAGTTGGAAATGCACAGTAAGCTATTCGGGCAACAATATCTCCGTCTGTTGGCAGTTTTGGGAGTTTGTTAACCAGGATTTTGGAGGATCATGAGGGCCTTAGGCACCAACAAGCACACATTTCTTAAAATATCACTGGCTGACCTCCATACATAAAAGTTGAACTGACTTGAAAAATGTCAAATCCGCAAGCGCCATTCTTGATGAGAAGCAGTAAACTGCACGTTAACAGTCACTCCATAGCGGGAAATAGGTCCCACCTAGTTTTGTGCCACCCAACATCTCTGCATAAACAAACAATGCCATGTGACTGAGAAGGGTCTACTGTTTACCAGGGCTACTCAATTCAGTCTTATGAGGACCCAATCCTGCAGGTTTGCAATGCCTCCCTGTTCCAACATACCTAACTCCAATCAAATAGATCCCACAGCCAATCAAGCTCTGCCCAAGTGGGTTGGAACAGGGAGACTTTAGAGCCCTTTCATACCAGGGCTGTTTAGTCCACTTTAAACGGACCAGAGTTTGTTTCCTCGGATAGTCCGCTTCCTTTGGGCAGGTGTGAAAGCTCATCCGAATTCTGGTACAGACCAAACAAGCGAACTCTGGTCCACCTGAAAACGTGGGTTTCAGCTCTCTTGCAAACAGACTATCGGACTATCCAGCATTGACATCCAGCGCACCTAATGGAAGTGACGTTTGTTGACCGCAATAAAGCAGAAGAAGAAGAAGTAGGGTAGATTATCGTTTGGATCGGAGGGAAAACAAAGCAAACAGCGCAATTTGAAGAAGATGAAGTCAAAGCAACAACGATAAACAACTGGAAAATGTGTAGACAGAGATGGAGTGCCCAAGAAACAGAAAGATTTCTACTTTAATCACAGAGTCTGTTTTTCTTCTTCTTCCTGCTTTTTCATCATCAGTGGTTGTATTGGGGGCGTCGCCCCTAGCGGGCTGTTGTTTAACTATGGTGGTTTAACCGGGCGGTTTTGGTTTGGTCAACTTCAGTTACTGCAGTATGAATACAAACCGAGGCAAAGAAAGGTCCGAAATTTTTCAGAAATCCCCGCCCAATCGGACTGAGGTCCCGGACTATCCTGGTGTGAATGCACCCTTAGAAAACCTGCAGGATTGCAGCCCTCATAGAACCAAACTGAGTAGCCTTGGTCTATACTTTGTGAACATTGGAAAGCAATGCTTGCTTTTTCAGTTTTTTAAATAAAGACAAATACACATAATCAAGAGAGAACTCAAGAATTGAACTGTAAAATCATCATAATTTAAATACAGTAGTTGAAATGTTTAACTTTGAATCACTTCCCCAGTGTCCAGAATTACATCTTGCACACTGGGTCAATGTCAAAATATGCATGACTAGTCCTAAAATACCATAACATGTAAAGAGAAAGCTAACATCAAACTTTATACTGTAACATGCAGTGTTATACAGATTCAGGTTTGTCATTGACAAATCATCGTGAGGGCTTTGCTTTCTTGTAGGAATCAAGGCAAGCCGTCAACCTGACATGTATTCAAAGAAAAGATGTGAGAGGACAGAATAACATGGACAGTCAAAACTGTGGATTTTTTTTTCTTCTTAGAAGCAACAAATAACGGGCAGTAAAAATGAATTATAACACCTGCGATGGAAAATGTTTTTCACAGAGAATATCATTAGTTTTTTTTTTTTTTTTATTATCAGAGGCAACACAGGAAACAATAGTCGTGACAAATTCCAGGCAATAAAGCAAAAGCATCCAAACATTTATAATACACTCACTAAAGGTTTTTCCTTTGTTAAGTAATACCTTGTTCACATGCTGCTGAACCTGTCAACACAAGTAAACACAACCTCTTTTAATGAGCAGGCTGTAGGGAGGCACTGGCAGAGGCTTCTTACAGAGTGGATTAGTGAATGTGGTGGTTAGGATGTCTCCCGAGGGTGCTTACATCTACACTACCAGAGTCACAGTGACTTCGTTGTCAAGGTCAGGCAAATGAGTCAGGTGGGATGGCTCACTGCAGGGAGAAGAAGCGCAACTGTCCTCCATCCGTCACGGCATGCTACAGCTTGACTGTGGTGACTTAATGCCACTGAGCCATTGTGGCTCGGTGGTTAGTGTCGCCTTGTCACAGCAAGAAGGACACAGGTTTCATTTACCCTCTTTGCAGAGTTTTTTTGCAGGCTCACACTGCCTGCACGCACTTTACCCAGATGCTCCCAATCTTGAAGGACATGCTCTGACATAAAGTTGGAACAAAATAAGCTAAAGCAGACTGTATTGTCACAGCTGAGAGTTTTTACTTATTATTAAGCTCCAAGAATAGAAATTAAAATGTCACACATAAAAATGGCTGCATCCACAGCATCTTTACATGTATTTTTGTGCTTCTCCAACAGAATGTTATTAGATAAGATGCATCTCAAGCTCTTTGCAGGCAATTAGGAATATAAAAGCTAATACTTTACTGTTGCTCCCATTACAGCTATATCAGCAATGATATCTTGGGAAAATAAGACGCTTACTGTGTGAAAAATAGTGTGTCCCAACAGGCACGCTTCCATAACCACCACAACAGTCAGAATGATAAGCCAGCACAACTCTAATTAGTCCAACAGAAGAACTTTAAGGGCTGCATCAGAGCCAGGAGCTGAATAAATACATATAAATCCACAACAGAGAGGTGCATGCTAATATTTTTTTTCATTGTGATCAGCATTAAGCTGAAGCACTCATCTACAGTAGCTTTCCTGTGTGAGGGAGCCTTTCTCAGATAAGCTGGATACACCTATTCAATTCACTGATTAAAGTATCAGAGGGTGCTCCTGACAGCTGAGCTGCTGTAAGAAGACACAAGTGTGTAGTCTGTGGAATCAGTTTCAAAATGCCACCATTTTCTCACCCACTGTACAGAATGAATGATTTATGAATACAATCTTAAGAAAAAAACAGATCCCATATTCATAGTGAAAATGTTTTCATTTAAAAATTAGGCCCAATCTCATGTGGTGTGATGAAAATAAGGCTCCTTCGTGATTTACTCTGTGCTGATGAAAGCTCTCAGGCAGCTCCATCTCCATCACAAGCCCAGCAGAGGACCCTCGTAAAAAGATAAGAGTCAGTCTACCCTCAGTCTCTAGATGTGTTTTCATGTTCATCCAAAATGGAGCAACATTAAGCCCATAATGTTTTGGTTCTTGTTGATGTCTTTATCTTGTCCTCTGATCTCACAATCCATCAAACTACAACCCAATACCAAAAAAGGACTTTCATAAAACAAAAATTTACAATTCTCACAAACCAACATTTTATTTTTAATATATAATGGTTGTCTGTCTCTCTGTGTTGGCCCTGCGACAGACTGGCGACCTGTCCAGGGTGTACCCCGCCTCTCGCCTGATAATAGCTGGGATAGGCTCCAGCAACCCCCGCGACCCTGAAATGGATAATGTACAGAAAATGAATGAATGAATATATAATTAAGAACATACTAAGTGATAAAAATGAGTAATTTTAGTGTTTTGTGAAGTATTAGATTATGTTGAATGTATAATGTTAGCTCAGAATGTTTCATGTTAGCTTTATTGTATCTGCTGTCCCTGCAAATTGACCCTGGATAAGCAGAAGAGGATGGATGGATGATGGTTTGAAAAAAGCCATTTTTACCTCTGCGTACCATCCCAAATTATTTTGACAATAGTTTAAAAATATCTGGCAAGCAGAAATTATCCGTGGGTACAGACCAAGTGGTAACCTCAGGTGTAGAAAAGTGAAACTAATGTGGAAGTGCTGAAAATTGCAGTTCACCTCTCATCCACTAGGGACTGGCTGCATAGTGGTCCATGTACCTCGCAGCTATCATCTTTTGTTTTGATTTTGATATATGAAAAATGAGAATCCAGCCTATTTCCAATTTTCGTTTGGAGAAAGGTAAACAAAAACGGGATGCAAGTCATCTACCGCTTTTTGTTTGGAAATTGGAAATTGAAAAACAAAAAAAGGAGCCTTTATCTGATTTTCTATTACAGGTTTATTTTTACAAATTTGGGAGATAAAATATGTATGTTTTTGGCGTTGTATTATTTTGAGGACCCCAGGAAGACTAGCGACCACTTTGTGGAAGCTAATGGGGATCTTAATAAAGAATAAAGAATAAAGAAAGAATAAATACGACCAAATTTATTTCTTGAGAAATAAATTACACTATTTATAATTTCAGCAACGAATGAATGAATGAACAAACAAATGAGTACTATTGTCCTGTGAGTTGAGAGTTAACTCTCCCTTAGTTATTGGGGGGTTCTCTGGACTCTACAGCCCGCTGCACGTTCCCGATGCGCGCTGCTGCAGTACAGCTGAGAAGAGCAGCTCGCTACCTATTACAAACTGTAATCTGCAAAACTCTGAACTCACAGGACAAAAGTACTCGTTTGTTCCTTCATTCTACTTAAAGCATTGATGAAATGAGTTTTGCTGCAGATAATGCCATATAGAGAAGCTGCCCCATCTCTCCATTATGTGGATAAACTTGTATAAAATCCTAGAAATAAGGTCCAGGTTGAAATAAAAAGAAAGTTATCCTTTAATGCTGAAGATGTAGCTCAGGGCAAAACAGCTAACTGCTCCTGGTTATTAGCTTGAAAGGTGCTAGCTGCAACTTTCTTCATCAAAACAAAATCTTCAATAAATAAATAAATAAAATAATGTATCAACAGAATAATAAGTATTAATTCCCCGGTCCTCCTGTAGGGGATTGCTTGTTTTGTTTTCCAACAGAGACCTTGGTTGTTTAGGGATCGCGGTACAGATGTACCAGTGAACTGTGTAAGTGGATTCATGTTTTCTCTCCTCTCTCTCTTCCTCTTCCTTACTCCTCTCTCCCTGTTTCACTCTCTATCATTACCTCTGTTAACTTTCATTTTTCCCTTGTCAGGCCCAGCAGTATGAAATGGAATGGTGTAATAGACAAATGTTTAAATAAAGAAATAAAATGAATAAACATGATATCAAGTGGAGCCTTATGTTCATAAAGCTCCGCTTGATAAAGCAAAACTGTTCAACAGAATAAAGCAATCAGATTTCCATTCTGCTTGCTTCGATGCTGGACAGGACAAGTAAAAAAGAAAAAAAAAAAAAAAAAAAAGTATTAATTCCCCCCCCCCCAATTTTTTTATAGCATATGTAAGTAACTGTTTTTATAAATTTTGATGGGCCTAAAAAGTAAATATTATTAAATACTATAACATTAGGATTGTTCACCATTAGCATTAGTTTCAAAGTGTCTAGGTTGATTTTTATGTGTAAAAATAGCATCTTCCTTGCCTTACATTTCTCAGATTCAGTTGGCAAAAAACAAAGCAGGCCAAAGGTGAAGGTAGCAAAGGGGCTCGGAGCGCCGTTGGGGTTGCCACTTTCCTCCTGGACATGTAGGCCTTCTGTAAGTTAGCCAGTTCTGTAACGTTGCTAATGCTAAATAAGTAAGCAAGTGTGAGGGTGCCCCCTACTTACGGGAAGGAATTAAACTTGCTGTTGACTCCGCATGTATCACCTCACTTATGCTGTCATGTTTTGTTTTTTATATTTGTTGTTTATCTTCACATTTCACTACTTATACAATGCAAGATGATTCATAAGATTTCATAAGATTCTTTGTTTGCTACTATCCTATCATCGTGCCCCCAAGACCAGAAAATACTTAAATGAAATGAAAAAATACTTTATTTATCCCAGAAGGGAAATTAAATAACATAAAATATTGAATAACATTAGTAGACATTAAATAACATTTAATAAACATTAAATAACATTAGTAGACCATAATTTCTTGCAACATCATTTGAGGATGTTCTTAAATTACCATAATTTCAGAACGTGAATTATGTGTATATACATACACACACACACACACACACACATATATATATATATATATATATATATATATATATATATATATATATATATATATATTACTATGTATATTACTATATGTATTACTATATTACATATATTACTGATGTGGAGTATTTCATATCTTGACGTAGTATTTGTTAGATTTGAGAATTTTCCATAGTTTTACATATTGAAGAGCACAGACATCAGTGAAGAGATCAGTGGAGCTTGGTCTGTAAGATGTGGCTGCATGATGAGACACTGAAGGACAAACAGAATACTTTCCTTTGATTGCAAAATATCAGTAAAACTGCCAAGAAATTCTATCCAATATCTGGCAGTGTGCTTCTGAAAAAATCAAAGTATGAATATGCCAGAGTGCAGCTGCTCAATAAAAGCACAGTTGCAATATGAAACGCAGACACCAATTATTCCCTTTTGGAAACCACAAAAAAACTTAAATAATCTTTTGAAGATTTGGAAGACCATTAATACATTAGCTGGAAATACCAGTGGCACAAAGCTCTCAAGGTTCTTTCTCTTTAAAATTTGCTCTTTTTTTTTTTTATTGCTGTAGGTTACTTGTATGAGTCCCTAAATGTTAGTGATTAGGTGTGTCCCCCCCACCCCCACCCCCCACTGCCAGCTCTGAAGATCCCTCTGTGACAAGTTATTCCTTTGGATTTAATCCAGTCACAGTCTCAGAGGTGCATAAAGCCCTCAAACTAAGAGACATCAGAACGTTGGCTTCTCGATAATTTGGAGCCTTATTTTAAAAATCTTTTTTAGGCTGTCTTTGGACACGAACCAAATTTATTCTGTTTGGAAACTGCCTTTGTATTCCTTAATTTTAAGGGGGTGGTCCTGCAGACCTAAAGGATTACAGGCCCATATCCAAAATGTCTGTTCTTGTCAAAGCTTTTAAATCGCTTTGGAGAAGAGTTTCTGTCAACTAATGAAATAGCAGCAGACTTTTGGTCTGGCTTCAGAAAAGGACAGTATGACTACAGCAGCCTTAAAAGTAATGAGAGGTTTTCAGTCTTCAGACACAATAGGATGCAGCCCTGTCATTCATCTTTTTTTTCTTTTTTTTTTTGCTTTTATAACACTTAGTCATATACCAAAGCAAGAATATGAGATAAAAAGCACTTTTTTCATAAGACGTCTGAAAGGTGTCATCACCCAGATATCACACTTTTTTTTAATGTTACAACATGTGTGTTGGAATAGGACCTCGGTTAAAACGTGCCGGAAACTCAGAGGGTGAAAAGGATTTTGTATTTGACTGTGGACTATTTCTTCACATTAAAATTGGCCACAAGAGCGCTCACGGCACAGTAGGCGATTTTGCTTCTCCTCCAGGGATGATGTGCTCCGTGGAAGCTGCTAGCCGCCAACATAAGCTCGCCTATTTCTCACCACCTGAAATCAGCCGATTAGGCGCTGCAGAGCGGCAATCAATGACAAGATTTGTCAAGAGAGGCATACACATGGCGTGTATCAAGGCCAGAAAAATGATTGAGTTCATTTTCATTTATTGTGTGATTAATTGATTTATTGATTATCGTCCCAGGCCTGCAACATCGACTGAGGCCTCGCTACGTCATGTGCGACTGTCGAGTGGAAATCTTGAAGGGACTGGGTTTATTAATCTGTCAATGTTTAATATGGGTTCGAATCACTTGGGAATGTAATGAAAAATACTTTATTTATCACTGAAGATAATTCCAAAATATTACTGACAGAGGAAACCCTAACGGAAGGTTGAGAATGTATCTTTTATTATATACTGAATCAGAGACCAAATGGCTCCCCAGCCGGCACATCCATGTGGGGCCCATCAGGGTTAAATTTTGGCTGCATATGAGGGACCCAAGTGGATTTGTCCATGGTTTCCCTGGTGGACCCACCTGTGTTTGCTCATATGGGTTTTCACATACAGTATGGGGCCCATGTAACTTAAACTATGAGATCTGCAAATTTCCCCAGTTCAAGCCCACGCCAATTCAAACAGGCTATATGGGCCGGCAGCGCTTCCCTCAGCTGCAGCACACATCCACGGCCAGGAGATGGTCTTGCTGACGTCTCAAACAGGTCTCGGGACATGGCGTCAATCTCTTGGTTGTGTCACAATGTTTCATTAGCTGTGTCTCATGTTACAGACTAAGTAGGTTACGGAGTCTGCTACGTAGTCTGTGCACTCCAAAGTAGCCTTCTGAAACAGTAAGCTGCTGAAATGGGACATACTAGCCAACGAGAATTTCCCAAAGTGCTCCAGTCCCGTTGCATAGCAACGGCAGAGTCCACAGCATTCTCGTGATGGCATTCTTTCCACTTATTCCTTCAGATACGTTCTACAAACTAAAAGGAACAGGGTGTTCTATTCCTTTTCATTTATCTGTGGTTACCTGAACGTTAATACCTCATTAACCGCTCTTTAACACCTGAATAATGTCAAACGAATGCATTTTCAGAGGCAAAACCCCCTTTTAAAGGTAGAGTCCGAAGTTCCCCCCTGAAAATAAATGTTTGACTTGTGCAAGTGAAATCCATCTTGAACCACATCTTTGGGCCTCTACTCACATGCAGTGTTGTGTTTGAATGCAACTCCCTCTCCCCCTGCCTGTAATTCGCTCTTTAGCTTTGTTTTGTTGTGGTCGGGATCTTTCTGGGTGGAGATTTCTGTTTATATCACCAGACAATGACAGAGCTAAGGACAGTACTTGAAGTGCCGCTGTGACATACACAGCCGACGAATCCGCACTTCTCAGTGTGCAGACTTGAAAACGAGACACAGCTATTGTCTTATGAGGCCTTGGTTTCACTATACCTAGTTTTCAATGCTGCAGCAACAGACTAAACTACCAGGGACCAGTGGATTAAATTTATATTCGATGACGATGTGCAGTCAGTCAGTGTCGCTGCTTGTGTAACTTATCTTTTGTAGAAGAGACCAGGAAACGAAAGGAGATGAACGGTGGCTAGCTGCTAACGTAGCGATACAAGCTGCATACTTGTTGTTGTTGGAGTAACTTCACATCAGACATCCGCTCCTTAAAGCACCTCTTACCGATGTTGCATTCTTACACAATTTTTTTAAGCTTTCCCGGGGGGGGGTCCTTTTTTTTTTTTTCTTTTTTTTTTTTTTTTTCTCCCCTTTCTTTAGGTGAGTCCATTATTTTTACAGTCTCTGGTAGGAACAATGCTAAACAGATCGTGGACGGCAGTCTTACAGTGGGACTTAATCAATACATCGGGTTTTGTACTGAAAAAAAAAATGCACCAGAGTATTTATCAGTAGCTCCATAAGTCCAAAAACTCCAATCTGCCATTTGGGTGGTCCTTTCAACATGAGATCAACACCAGTGTATGACAGCTGGTTCAGTCAATATCACCACTATGTTACATACTTTTCACTTCCTGCCAGCGTTTCTTCTTGCACCCCTTAATTGGATTATATGGGTATGGAAAAAAACATTAGTTGGAGGGACAGATGGATGGATAGATAGATTTAGGCAATAACATCACCTGAATTTGGATAGAAAAAATCATGTTTTCTCTAAATCCATCCGTCACATAAACCAATATCATTATGCGGGCTGCCTTGGTTTACATGTAAACATAACACTTTCTGATTAGCTTTAGGCAAAAACATCATTCGGTTTGGCTTAGAAAAAAAAAAAAAGAGTACATGAGATGGGTTTATGGAAAGATAAAAAGTGCCTGTCTACCCAAGAGGGTTGTTTCATTGCTCCCTACTCAGCCTGAAGTTGACCTGAGAGAGGTCATCATGCAGCTCCCGAATAAGCCTAAAGTCTCCAAACTTCTCTCTCATCGTCAGGATACCTACACCTTTTTGCTGCGTTATGTCGTTTCCTCAGCAACAGTAAAGCCAGCCCTGACGGCTTCAGAAACAGCCGTGCACCTGAAGAAACTAGTGGCTCTCTGGACATTTTTTCATTCGCTTCACAGCTGCCACCAAACTTGGAAGAGATTTCCAAGTGCACCACCTGTATTTGTTTTCGTTCACGTTTTCCCTAAAATTACAATCAGAGGTGGGTAGAGCAGCCTAAAATTACACTCAAGTAAAAGTACTGTTACTTTAGAAAAATATTACTGAAGTCCAAGTAAAAAGTAGTCATCCAAATAATTACTCAGTAAAAGTAAAAGGTACTCTCTGAAAAAACTACTCAAGTGAGTACTTTATGAGTAACATCAGATTTTTTCTAAATAAAGGTAGGGAGAGCGGGGATGGTTGTAACAGTTTAACTAGTTAGAAAGGAGCTGTAGTGATGTCATCAACACAGTTTGCGCCCACTTGAAAAATGAGCTCACTGGCAAAGTCTGGTGTCTCAGTGAAAAACTGTCTGTTCTGGAGCCAAAAAAACATTTTTCAAGTATGAAACCAAAAATTTTCATCACCAGTATTTTTTGCATTGTGTCCATTGTGTGTACATACAATTGTTTTACTTCTATCTGCTCAACTAGTCGTTTCTCTAGTTATAATTTGATGTGTTGCATTAGTGCTGGCTTTGAAGCTTAATACTAAAAAAAAAAGGTTAGCTTTTTAATGGCTGCCTGGCATGGGGATGGTTGTAACAAAAGTCACAACTATATTTGCCACAACTGGCAAATCTAATTAAATAAAGGTATTATGCCTTTGACCATTTGCTTAGTTGATGATCACGAGTATTTAGTATTTCTATTTCTATTATTTCTGCGCCTAAAATACACAGTTCAACTGTTCAGTTGATTGTTAGGCTACTTGTTAAGTCATTATTATTTTGTAGTCTCACAAGTGTATGGTTCCTTCTTTATTTTTCATGAATATGCTTCCATACATTTATTAGTGTTGATGTTTTTTAATCATAATAATTTGATTGTTACATCCATCCTAAAGTAGTGTTACAACTCACCTGGGTGCTGGGGTAGGTTGTAACAACACACCACTTTGTATTTGACACTAATTTAACTAATCTGTGATGGTGCAGTAGAAGTCAAAGTGTATCTCATTTATAGCAGACAAATATGTGTATCCCATGTCAAAATGTAAAAGCTCTAGCACAAAGTACCACTGAGTAACACTTAATCAAACAAAAAGAGTCACTATCGCGGCCGGCCCGGTCTCCCCAAATGTCAATAAATTATTTATTCTTTTTTTTTTTTTTTTTAATGAACACAAATAAAAATCCACCACATTAAATAAAGTACTTTTTCATAACACTGTTTTCTGGCTGTCATGGTCTTTTATAAAAAAAAAAAAAAAAAAACTTCTGAGACCAGAGTCCAGACCAGAGTCTAGACCAGTCTTGTAAAGCTGGGGCACTACTACACAATTAACTACACAATTAATTGCACCATCAAAAAAACAAAATACGAGTAGGCCTATGGCTGAGAACGAACTCAAGCTGAAACGGGTAAAAATGTGCATATGGCAGAAGAAGGGTGGTGAGGAGTGTGTGTCGCGCTGCTGTGGTCAGAGTTGCGGGCACAAGCTGAAATAAGAAGTGATCCGAGATAAAGTTGGATGTGAAGCTACAAACGGCTGCTCATCATCGCAGTGTGGCCAAAACAGGTGAAGGGATGGAGAGAAAAAGGACCAGAAAGTTGCCGCGATTGAGTTGTTCTTTTTTTTTGTTTGTTTTTTTCCTTTCAGAGATGGTGGGAGTACATGCCGGTGACTGTCTGCTCCAGAGGTTAATGTGCCAAACATATTTGTTTATAGGCTACAGCCTCCTCGTCCGATGGCACTGTAAATATTAGTCGGCACAGTTTATTACTGTGAGCACACGCAGCCGCGTCGCAGCCTTGGGAATTCCTCCTGCAGCTGTGATGTGCCTACATCCCTAATCAGCCGAGAGGAGGCTGACAACATACATGACATGGCGATGTTCTTCTAAGAAAAACCGCGAGAGAAACACCGTAAAAACAAGTTGAAGAAGGCTCACATTCGACCACAGATTCAGGTCTGATGCGGGATTGTTTTAGCAGCAAACAAAACTCAACTTGTTATAACTTTACATAGTAATTGAGGCTGACTTTTTGTACCTGAAACGTGATTTGCACAGCTGATCTTTTCTGTTGTCTGGAAGGCAAACATCGCTGGAATATGCAGCCAGGAATATTCTGCGGCTTCTGTCTTGACTTCCAAACCACTCGCTGCTGTTTCAGTCATTCTTCGTGTAAACTACCGGTACATCCCTCTCGCACTACTGTGCTCCAGCTTGCAGCTAAAACTTTGTTCTTTTGAGCATTTGCGCCGCTTTGTCATGTGACTGCCTGGCTACACCTGTTTGTTGGTACGTAGTGAAACGCTCATAACGTGCGATGTGGCCAACAGCAAGCTGTGTTTGTTTAGTGAGACATTCACGTGTCTTTCTAACAAAACAAACTGTGATGTGCGCACTTATAAGACCAAAAATAAAAGTAACGAGTGGGATATATGACGTTGTAACGGAGCAGAAGTAGCATTTCTTTCTTATAAATGTACTTGAGTAAAAGTTAAAAGTATATCATAATAAATTTACTCAAAAGTACAATTTATGTAAAAATATACTCAAGTAAATGTAACGGAGTAAATGTGCTACCCACCTCTGATTACAATATCCAACATGAGTCAGCAAGTTTAAAGTAACCTGCTGTTTGCTGACTTAAATTATCATCAACTTTTACCAACTTGGCTCATGCTGGTAACAAAAGGAGTCCACACAGTGACGCTAATGTCATGCACATGCATGAGCTGCTTCAACTGCCTTCGTCTCTAATTTAACCCAAATTACACTCATTCTGAGCCTAGAGTTAGAGACACAATGTCTACTGAAGTAATAGTTATAAATCTGCAAGTTATTTACGGTTTGATCGTTGAGTAAACTGATGGACTGTATGCTAACGGTAACAACAGGCTAACGCTGGCTTGTTGTTCAAATATCTAAATTCACAGGCTGAGACTACAATTACCATATAAAATTACCGCATCAACTAAATTTAACAAGTGGCTACAGTGTATCTCATCCCCAGGAGCAGTCATATGGCTGTCATATTGCCGCATTTACATGCTAAAAACTTAGCATTGCAATATTATGCATCCTTATTTCCATCATACATCACATTTACCTTGTTCGCGAGAAGAAAACCAACTGTGGGTCCTGTTTTATTCCCAGACTGGATCGGAGCTCCCTCCAATTAAAAAAAAAAAAAAAAAAAAAAGCTGCTCCGTCGTTAGTCTTACGCCGGTGCCGGTGTTGTGCCGAAAAAAGCCCCTGCCGTGGGGACCGGTCAGACTCCAGTTTGGTTCTCTTCGTCTCACAAGACAAAATTTTTCTTCTTTGTCTTACTGGAGTCTGAGTTGTTTTTTTTTTTTTTTTGTTTATTATATACTGGTAAGATCCCCGAGGGGGAAATTAGGGCTCTGCATTTCACCCATCTCTGTATTGTGAGCATCAGAGAGCAGTGGGCTGCTACCTAAAGTGCCCGGGGAGCAGTAGGTGGGGTTAAGGACCTTGCTCAGGGGTCCACAGTGGTTCACCTAGGAGTCGTGTCGGAGACTCGAACCCGGGTCCTCCGCGCCAAAGCCCACGACGCTACCACTAGTTTGAGAGGCACCCGCTCTCCATCTTTTAGCAGAATACTCAACATGCATGGATCTGCGGTGGCAGAATACACCACACCGGCACAGCCAGATGAACGAGAACGCGCAGCTCGTCTCCCCCACAAGTGCCCCCTTGAGGCTTCGTACCCAAATTTCTCGCATTGAGCATTCAGAAACAGTATTAGAGACCACCGCAGTGAAGAAAGATCGGCTCATTCTACACATCAGGCAATTGTAAGAGCATGTGGAGGAAAGAAAAGAATAGTATTTAACATTTAAACTTGCGCAATGCACCTTTAACTTTCAGAAATGATACAGTAAGCTAAAGTGGAGCTAAGGACATGTGGAATGTAATAAGTGCCATGAGTGGTTGGGTGGGATAATAATTGTTCCAATAATAACAAAGACACAAGAAAGCCAAGATGGTAGGCCATCCAGCCAGCTTAGATTCCTCCAAACTGCCTCTGGAGGGTAATAGGTAGACGCTCATAGCTCTCTTCTTGTGCCCACACTCAGAGGACACAGAAATGGATGATTTGCAAGGGACAGCTGCTTCTCAGCAGGGTAACTGATAGACTAAGGGCAAGAGAGCCAACTCAGACAGAACAGAACGGTGCACAACACCCTGAAGTACAAAACAGACTCCATCTCTTATCAGCAGGGAAAGTAAACCCTCCAAATGTGAAACTATTTTTTTCTTCAAATCATTTTTATTTATCTTTTAATATTTCAGACAGAAGATGAATTGAGGGGATGAGACCATAAAAGGCATCCATCATAAACGCAGTACACATTGTTTACTACTTACCACTGGTTAGTTAGCAAATGTACACACTGAAGAAAGAAAAAAAAAATCTGAATTTACAGTTCTGACAACCACTTACAGTACCTTAATATTTGCTGGTACAATTGTGCTTACCTCTGTTTACAGTCATTAAGCTATCCACTGATCTGATTGGGCAGTGTTTGGGCATAAGTTTCATTACTAAATGAACATGTGTGAATATCAAAGTTTCCGACCTGTTTTGAATTAACCTGACTAGCTGTGAGATCCTTTAGAGGAGATGATTGTAGCTTATAAATCATACAGTAGGGAGACAACAGTGCACACAATCATGATAACTGTTAAGCTTTTATCGTTTTGAAAGTCTTAACATTAAAATAATGTTTTAAGATTTAAGATTTTTTTTCTTCCTGCTCCATCATGGTTATGTTGTGTATTTGATTTGAATTGCTTTTCTGTTTTGTATGGAGGCTGTGCATAGCCATGTGTGAAATGTTGATAATAATACAGTAATGAATACATAATATTTGTATTCTAAGATTAAAAAAGACAAATAGAGAATTGTTATTAATATTTTTCTTTTTTTAAATGTAAAAAAGTAATAATACTTAATCTAATCGACAAGGCTGAAACGGCACCAGAGAAAATAGACAGAGGAGGATAGAGGTGAGGGGGTCAGTAGACAGAGTAAAGGAGGAGGTTTAAATGGGAGGATTGAAGTGGAGGGGAGTTAAAATTAGATAGAAGGAGTGGTAATGGACAAAGAGAGGAGAGGAAAAGAAAAGAGTTGGAGAGTCCTCAATAAGATGGAAGGTGGGATCTGCAGTCTTGCCGCAGGCCTCCGTTTGGATTTCCACAAGAAGCCCTCCAGTGAGAATCAGTCATTTTCTCAGAGGGCATTGCATTACTTTTGGAGGATGATTTGATCTTAAGTTGTTGGAGAAAATGGGCTTGTTTAGGAGGATTGAGAGCATGTGGCTGGGGCTGGAAAGGGCTTTGCTAACAGGCAGCTGCAGGATGGATATCATCACTCTCTAAAAATCTGAGCATCCACTTTGTATGTTTCATTCTTTTTCAACTAAGCTTTGACAAGGCCACAGGTAACTAACTATCTACTAATTACTACTGTACCATTCTCTTTTAGGTTTATAGAAAAAGTTGTTTTCAAACAGGTCTAGTTCCTCTTGCATAACAACTGTCTTGATCCAAATCATTCTGACTTCAGGAATGGCCACTCAGCTGCACCGGCTTTAATGTCTGTGACAGAGACCCTAAAGGCAGCAAGAGTGGTGGCATAATCATCTGTTCTCATCTTGCTAGACCTTTCTGCAGCCTGCAGATCACGCTGTCCTGCTATCGGTGCTCTCTGAGATAGGGTCTTGGGTATGGTGCACTTGGTTTGAATTGCACCTCAGTGGATGTTTTTTAAATGCCATGAAGGGAAATCTTTTGCACCCTACTGCCTCTATATTGGGTGTCCCAGGCCTTTTCTTTCCAAATTATGGGCTGAGTCATCTGCTTGTATGGCCTCTCATGTCACTTCTACATGTATGCAGATAATATGTCACCGTGCCTTTCAACACCACATTAACCCCATGATTCCAGCACAAATCCCAGTTTGTCCATCTGACAAATAAACATGGATGCAGGAACACCACCTTCAACTAAACTGAGCTTTCAGTTATCCCAGACAATCATTCCATCCAACTCAATAGTAACATAAGAGCCACCTTTTCAGCTGTCTCGCCAACAAACATCACAAAAAAAGCCTGAGCTTCCCGATTGATGATCGGCAATCCTTCATGGACCATGTTGCATCATGCGTGCATTGGTCTCTACAGTACGACAAAAGAAAGATCAGGCTAATTTTGCCAACCAGTTCCAGGTAGTCATTTCCCATCTTTATAGTCCCCTTCTAACCAGTCTCCTGGTTTTCACAATAAAGCCCATACAAATGGTTGTCTGGTGTTTGATAAATAAAAAAAAAGACATGTAACCCAACTACTCATTAAACTCCATTGGCTGCCCATGGCTGGTCACATCATTAACGCTTGCTCACAGAGTAACAGCAGGGTCTGCAATCAGCTATCTAAGCTCAGTCATGCAGGCTTATGCTCCTTAACAACAACTTCATTCCTCTCAGGAATGCCATATGCTGCTAGCATCCCTACACACATTGCATTTGTGGTACTACAACTAAAAGCATGTGCTAAATGACTAAATGTACTAAATGTTAAGGGAGATGTTTACTTACAGTCTGTGGTATTTTCCCCAAATAATGTCTAAGACATTTCATTAAGAACTCATAAAATTGCCAACATGAAAACCCCTCTGTACTTCTAGTTATTTCTAGAGTCTTTTGGACAAAAATGGTAATTTGTTTTAGTCACATTTTAGTCATTTCTTTATGTGATAGTTTTGGCCTAGTTTAGTCAACAAAATTTTTAAAAATTTAAAGTCTAGTTTCAGGGTTTTTTTGTTAAAAAAAGAAAAAAAGAATTTAAGTCAATAATTATTGAAAATTGGAATCAAGGTTGACCGGTTCTATCAAGTGTTGTAATTCATAAAACAATTAACCTTAATGCTTCATATCAATCATATAGCCCACAATGCATTCTGTTTTCTTTCTGATGGATTATAGGCTGTTGAAAGTGTAGATCATTTTATTGTTTCTGACCACAAAGCCACTTTGTTGATGCTGCTGCCTCACTTGCATGTCTGACCAGAATATGCACAAGAGTCCTGCAGCAATTCAGATACCTCACAGGTGACCCGCAAAAATGCCACTTTCCAGATATATATGACAAAAATTAATATCACGGTACAGGCATGGGTAGATATTCATGTTGTTTGGGCAGGTCGCGGGTGAGAATATGTTTTTTTTTTTTATTTCTTATGTATGTGGACATGTAGTGCTCTGATATGCTGGTACTGCTGTTCTGCTGTATCCTGGTATTTCTCCAGACACAGCCTGTGACATCATCAGCTCAGCTGTTGCTAGGCTACAAACACAGCATCCGAACTTGTTTATTGTGATCTCTGGAGACTTCAACGTCTCCCTCTCTGCAACTTTATCAACATTCCAACAGCTTTTCCAGCTGCTCCACCAGAGAAACTTAAATTGACTTATTTTATGGAAATATTAAGAATGCCTACATTGTTAAGTTGCAACCAGTCATTACAAAAGCTATTGAAACCTGGTCTAATGAAGCTGAAGATGCTCTGAGAGGGTGCTTTGAGGCCATAGACTGGAATGTCCTCTTTGAACCACATGGAGACAACATATATGCCATGACTGAGTGTGTGACAGATTACAATGAAGTGCTTCACCAATAACAACCCCTGGATCACCAGAGACCTGAAAAAGTTGTTAAACAAAAATTATTATAAAAAAGCCTTCAGGGATGGAGGCACAGACTTATTGAAGACAACACAAAAAAACTTAAGATACAAACAAAGAAGTGAAGGAGGATGACAGGAAAAAGTTAGAAAGCAGTTCTGGGACAATGTGGGATGACGGTATGGAATGAAGAGCACCAGCTTAAAGTTAAAGGGGGACTCAGACTGATGGAGGTCTGGACAGAGCTAATGAACAGGATGTGTTCTTCAGTAGGTTCAGTTGCCCCCCTGCATCCAGCCAAACACATCACACACCCTCCATGAGCCCACAGCTTTCCTGTCACTCCTCCACTCTGTCACCCTGCAGCTCAGGACCTGAACACAGACTCATCTTCCTTCATATCAGGACATTCTGAGACAGGGGTGGGCAACTCCAGTGCTCAAGGCCAGTATCCTGCAGGTACTAGGAGTTTCCCTACTGCAACACACCTGACTCCAATCAAAGGGTGATTGTGCACAAGTCAGAAGATGTGATGTATTGCTCAGGGAAACTTCTAATACCTGCAAGGTGCCAGAGCACGAGGACCGGAGTTGCCTACCCCTGTCCAGAGACCTCCTCTGCCTCCTCAGTCTGTCTCCTGAAATCAGGTCAAGAAACAACTGGAGAAACTGAACCGGAACAAGCCTGCAAGTCCAGATGGTGTCAGTCCCAGAGTTCTCAAGACCTGCTCAGAACAACTATGTCTGACGGTGTGTTCAGACCAAGCGCGATTTGGGCGTCAAGGGCGTCAGGTTTACATGCAAAGTCAAAGGCCGACGCGCGTCTAGGGCGTTAGCGCGTCGAGTTTTGAGATGTTCACTCAATGTTTTATTCAGATATTTTTAGTCCAATGTGAAAAAAAACAACTATAAAATAATAAGAAAAGTCACACTTTGGTCTCTAAACTGGAGTTTTACAGTTATTGCAGTCATAATAAAATGAAACGGACAGGATGGCAGATAGATGGATACTTTGTTCATCCAGTTGAATACTAGACTGCAGCAGCTTCATCAAAACAAAAACATAAATAAAGTCATAATATGGCAAACAGCAGGTATCGTGCGATGAAAAAGTACAAAATGGAAACAGAATAAAGAAAGACACAACACTTTCATCCCACTTGAACTGGAGGCAATTTCAGGTACATCTTACACTTACACTAGAAAAAAAGCTAAAAATCAAATCAAATAGAAAACCTGATATTTGTCTAAATTGATCTTCTAGCCTGACAACACTTCAATATATACGTAACATGATAAATTTTGTGTGTGTGTGTGTGTGTATATATATATACACACACACACACACACAAATGTTACTATAATAAGTTTTTTTTTGTACTGTATTAACATAAAAGCTTCTGAATGTGAAAAGGATAAGCAGGTGCAATGACCAGGTGAAATAAGTGGTTGTGACATTCAGATTACGTGATTTGTAAAACAATAAGTATAATGACAATGACCGATACAGATTTTTTAGGGCTGAAAACGATACTAATATTTTCTCATCAGCCTAAGCTGATAGTCGATACAGCCTGCCGATATTTGGGGCCGATATTATATTACCAGCATCGGCCCTATAAAGTATACCAGCAGCAGGATTTTCATGTTATTTTTCATATCAAAGTATTTTGACTTTGTGAGAAGCAGGTGATTAAAATTAAAAGCCCAAGATATACTCGACTTTGCCTGCAGTTCAAATCTGAAGTGATATCATGTCTGTGCTAAATCTATCTATCTATCTATCTATCTATCTATCTATCTATCTATCTATCTATCTATCTATCTATCTATCTATCTATCTATCTATCTATCTATCTATCTATCTATCTATCTATCTATCTATCTATCTATCTATCTATCTATCTGATTTCTACAACATCTGTAAAGTACAGTAAACAAGTTAGTGTACCACTTTTCATGTTTTCATATATTTTTGTAAAAAAAAAATATTATTTATAATTATCCTGTATTCATGTGTATATTGAAGTTTAATCAAGCTGGAGGATCAATTTAAACATATACCAGGTTTGCTATCTGATTTAATTTTGATCTCATTCTCAGTGGAAGAGGTGGAAAAAATTCTCATATATCAACATCAGAACTGATAACTCTACGATGCTGAGACATGAGTCCTGTTGGAACACACTTCAGCTTTTACCCTTCTAAAATTAATTTTACTTGATTGTGTAGTAAAGTCAGGCGGCGCTTTTCGTTGTTGTTGATCAGCTGGTTGCAGCTGCGGCTCAATATGATGAACACTATGAAAAACTAATTTGACAACTTTTAATATAAAAAAGCTTTGGTAGGCCAGAGCTGCAGGCTTCTAGCACTGTCAGTGGAGGAAAAGAAAGGTGAAGAGAAGGGGGGCGCAACATCCCCAACTGCGGCCTGTATAGATGCCTGTCTGTAAATTATGCCAAAAGTCGTGTATCGGCCAACGCACCTGACGTATCGGCTGATGCGGATACCAACCAAAATTAAAATATTGGCCTAAGATATCAGCCGGCGATATGTGACCAAGTGACAAGTGACCAGCAGCTTGCAGCATGTCCAACAAATATTACAGAGGATTTTATAACTAACAGCTAACATTAGCCATGTTAGCAAACAAGTTAGCTTACCAATTTAGGAGGAAAGTCGCCACTTGTTTTGATGTCATGGAAAGCGTTAATGTGGGTCCATCTGTAGTCTTCACCTAAATTTACTCCAGTTTTTGCTCTTATTAGGTCACTCCTCTCTCTGAGATGGATAACAATATCTCCAGGGCTCTGAAGCAGCTGTGGACTTCTCAACTCCTCTGTTTCCCCCTGTACCAGCTTAACTGTGCCCAACATACTGTTGACACACAGAGATTGTATCTGGTAACCTGCAATGGCGGCGTATATTGGCTTGCAGATGTAAACATAATACCATCGTGAAACCCATTAAAATTTATTACCTGCGCCAAGGAGGTAATATTTTTGGTAGTGTTGGTTTGTCCATCCGTCCGTCCGTCAGCAACTAAACGGAAAAAGTACAGGACAGATTGACCTGAAATTTTCACCAGCCTTGTGCTTCAGTCCAAGAACGAACCCATTAAATTTTGGTGGTGATCCGGATCACCTTCTCGTTCCAGGAATGTTTTGAAGGATTCTTTATCATTGTGAGATCGACCATGTTGGAAAGGCTGTTGATGAGGTGTGAGTGCCCCCTTGTGGCAGAAGTGTGCAGCTGCGGGACTGGGCACATGATGTCAGGATGCAGAAATGAAACTTATGAGCAGCAGTGAGCACGAGGAGAGAAGACTGTTGGACAGACTTCTAGACAGTTGAAAATGGTGAACTGTGTGTGTCTGTGAAGAACTTTAAGTAACTAGTTGTATTTCTGCCTGAACAGGATGTTTATTTAGCCTTTAATGTTATTTAGCTGATTTGCTTATTTAGAAGTGTTCCTCTATTCACCATGTGCCTCTTTATGCTATTAAGCTAGCTGACCTGTTACATGCCAGTCACTGTAACTGTTATCCTTAAACACATATGCATGTTTAGTCCTAACTGCAAAGGATTTATTAGTAATAATCAATATCTTGAATGTTTTTGCTGAACAAATGTTCCTCTTGGATTTGTATTTCTGTGTTTATAGACCACACTCACTTACATCCAGGCATTTACCTTAACTGGAATTCTTCACCTGAAAGCCTGTCGTTTGTTGCATTACTCTGCTGTTGTGATTAAGAGTGACCAGTAAAGACAGTTAACTGTACAAGTGAGTCCTGTGTGTTCTGACCGACACCCCATGGTGAACATCATCAATTTTTGGAATTTTTCCATATAGCTCCATACAAATGTCCCGAGTGGTAAAAAATTACAAGAAAGGATCTCAATGGGTTCCATAATCTTTCGAAAGTTGATCCAGATCCTGAGGAAACTCCAGATACTATGATCCAGAACCCACAAAAATAAGGGAGTCGATATTATATCATTTAAATTTTTTTTTTCATTCTGCAACCCTCCAAATGACCCATGGAGAGTCTATCACCATCAGCAGAGTTAAAGCGAGGGTTGGCAATGTTGGAAAAACAGTTCGACCAAGCTACAAGACCAAGACTAGTATTTGTACATTTTTGCATTGGCAATGTTTAATGTGGACCTTATAAACTACAAGGGCTTCTACATGTGTTTAAAATGAAAGTTTGTCTTTAAAAACTTTATTTTCACCAGAGGTGGTCTTTAATAAACATTTATTCTCCATTAAGATCTCTGAATAATAAACAAATTCTACTATGCTTTCCTGTGCTCTCTGAAATTCTCGCCATCTGACAGGCTTATGTTAGTTAAGACCCCCATATTTGACATTTTTCAGCCACTCAATACAACAAATAACAGCCTGTGACAAAAGCAGTGTGATGAACCTAGTAAGGGTGGCTTCATGTGTAAAGTGAGGAAAATGCTGACAGGCGTGTGCTGCAGAATGGTGGTAAACAATCACGCAACCTGATGCTATTTTTGTGCACCGCATGGCAGTGTAGCCTGCTCTGAAGTGAGAGGTCTTGCTTTATCCAAGTGTTTAGTTGTTAGTTATACCTTTCAGACTCAGGAAAAGTGCATGTTACTTACCTGTACATTGTAAACTGTACCCAAGATGTAATCCACAACAATAACAAGTGTAGGGTTTATGCACATGTTCAAAAAGCAGATAACCCATTGTTAAGTACTCACCAACAGTTGTAGCATGCACTTAGTTCTAGTAAAAAACATCAAATCTATTTACTGCATAGGTGACAGTTACTCTGCAAACCTCACACATATTGCAGTGAGCACTTTGCTTAATCTACCATGTTCACACACTCCCCTGAGGTTTGACCGTTGAGATTTTAACAGCAGGCACTTCACTGGTTGTGGTAGGCTGACTAGCACGCGACAGAAATGGCCATGATTACAGTCCACCCACATGCATTTGACTATTTTCCTTTTAAAACTGTAGTCTTTTCACAAAAAAACTCTCAAAATTTAATCAGGGAGCATGAATAGTGTTTTTTTTTCAGTATAAATAATCTGAAAAGACTCAGAACCAACATTTTCCGAACAGAAGTTGTTGTTGTGGCTCCACAGGCAGAGTTGAAAGGATACAATGGTTTCAGTCAGGTCAGGTCGGTCATACAGTTTGAGCCCCAGAGTACATTAGAAAGGCTGAAAATACGTCCTTAGATAGGCTAAGGGGCTGAGTGGAGTGCAGTAGCTGCCTAGCTTGTGCTTTTAACATGCCCTACGGATCCTTCAGGTTCATTAAGCAGTTTGGAGATTGTGTCAGAATCTTCTTCACAACTAAATGTGAGATTGGGAAAATGTCCAGGACTGAAAAAGAAAGAAAAAAAAAAACGAGAGTGGTATGAGTAGTGCCAGCAGGAAGCCCTGAAGGGCATCCTACCCCCACCCCCCAGAATCCATTTAAAGACCAAAAAGATAGACAAAAGATAAACATGAAGGGTGATGGGTGCTGAGAGCAGAGTTCACACTGTTTCATTTTTAGGAACTAAAAAAAAAAAAAAAAAAAAAAAACACTCCTGGAGGATGCTCATTCAGCTGTTTAATTTGGCAGGGAAAGAAAATCAATGATATGGTATGAATAAAAAAGATTTTACTCAATTTAACAGATTAACATTTGAAAATAAACATTTAACATGCATTAAGAACATTTAATAAGAGAATTATTGATGCCTGAAGTAACTGTACACTTTAAATTTTAAAAAATGACAGAAATATGAAACAAGGACTAAATAAACAGAATGAAAATAAAAATTCAACAGTATTTCAGTGGCATTGATAGTGGCTTGATTCAGACATTTGTTGGTGATGATGCCATTGTGCTTTTAGTTCTGTGATCAGAATTTGATGCGCTGCTCTGAGGCGGGATGCGTCATGACCTTCATCCTTTACTTTTGAGCAACAGAATAAAAAAAAAACATTTGAAGTTTCAAGGAACACCCACATGTTTAAAACGATGACTGCCATCCAGATATCATTAGTGATTGTTGTGTCAGCTTGTTTTTCTCAGACATACATCCTTTTATGTGTCATTGGATCTGCATCAACAGAAAAAGTGCATCATCTTTTGGCAACATGAAATTAAAGATTTGATGCAGAATATGACTGCAGGGTCATCCACAGTCCATACCTGCTTCTTTTTAGGCTACTTCCACTTAACTTTTTTTACTGTTAGGTGTTATAATTAACCTTTGGAAGGGAGTCCAGATTTGAGTTTGTCTAAACGAGGACACTCAGTAGGAATGTGGAGCTGTGTTAAACTGAGAAACTTGTGAAGGTAGTCATTGGGGTTGACTTGAGATCTGTGCAGCCATTTCTCCACAACAGCTTATTAGACACTCAGCTGAAGACCCCCTCCCCCTTCAGTTGTTATAAGACATGACTGGCTGTGAGAGAGCATGATATGTGAGTGTCAGGAGTGAAATGCAACACAAAACCGATGTAAACATATTTAATATTGGCTTGCATTCTCTGGGAGTAAGAACAAATTCTTGAACGATGTAAACCAATATAATGTCAAAGCAGTTTGAAATTTCAACTTGGCTGCTATTTTGCCCTGAAAAGGAGGACATGACTGGGTTAAGGGGGATGTCTGCCCACCTTTGTTTCTGCCCTGTAGTTTTTAATTTCTTGTGTTGCGCATTTTCTGTTCTCACTGCATTTTCTCCCTGAAGCTCTGCTGTGTTCCCTGCTGTGTCAGTCTGTATATTTACGTTTTACAACCTTTCCATGCTGTTATTATTTGCCCCGTAGTTTAGAGCATCTGACTGGGAACAACTAATATCTTTTGGAGGTTCAGTGGAACTAACTTCTGTTGTTTTTGTGCTGGAGTCTCAGCAGGTGAAATCATTACCAGTTTTAAAGTTGGTTAAATTCTTGTTTTTAGTTTACAAAACTATCACCAAGGTAACCAGTGAAATGAGGATATGTTTTGTTCTTTGCATATTGTCTTGATTTTCAGATTTTGTGCTGTTAAATGTCAGACCTCTTAAATGAGGAGGCTGGTACAGGATGCTGTTTTCAATATTGTGCATAATAAGAACGCTAAAAACCACTTAAATGTTACACTTTGTCTTCAGTTTTTGTTTTTCATTTTGAATAATTGCTTTGCAAATAAAAAACAAAACAAAATGTTGGTTCTCCGATATTTACTTGCGTGTTCTAGTGATAACAGAGAGTGTGATTTGAGATAATGACATGCAGAGGCACCGCTCTCATCTTGCAGACGCCTGCTGCAGTGCAGTAAGAAAGTGCTCCCTTCGGCAGTTGCTCCATAGCAACTTCCAACTTTGAATTCACAGGGGATATATGATGTCTTCTGCACTCATTCTGAAGCTCACTGCCTTAGATATCTATCCTCTGTTTAGTATTTGGATGATATACTGGATGGCAAAATTCTCTAAATCTATTCATGAAGTCCTAAAAAGAGTAAAGCTGTATAAGGTTTAAAAGTTTATTTGAACATGATCACAGAGTTCAACTCCAAGAAAAGTTCTTGATCAGACTCAGGAAGTATTGCTATTCAAAAATGATCCAGCTCTGAGAAATACTGTAAACAAACCTTTAAAGGCCTCCTTCCACTGAAAACCCGTTAAACTTGCTCCTTCTGAAATACCGAGGGTTTCCCCTTGTTTACTTACACATGCTGACTTGCTAGCGTTGCATCCCCCCCAGTCGGCTGTGCTTCCTCATCAGAGAAACAATACGAAGAAAAGAGCGAATCGGGAACAGCCTTGCACTTCTACGTCACATTGCAGATAGCGTATACCACGTGGGGTTTCTATCTGTCCATTGGAAGGCAGGTAACCCTCTACTACACACTAGAAGTAAAGACAGCACGACTGTAGCTTCGGAGTTGAGAAGCTAATTAGCTAACTGTTTGTTAGCATGGTGGAACAAACTTGTTTGTCGGCTCTATTTCCTGTCTGTAACGAAATAAGAGCGGAGGGCGGAGCTTCCTTCATACACTCATGGGAGGCAGCCAATCAGACGGAAATTCATGAGAAGGACCCGGAAAAGCCTGCCGTTGGACCACAAGCCTCTCTTCTAGTATACAAATACAGCTGGATACAAAGATACCAGGGCCCAGTTGTTCAAAACTCCGTTATCTTTTAACCAGCCGTTAAATACATTTAGCCGACCATTAACTTTAACAGTCCGGTTATGTTGTTGTTCAAAACTCAGTTAACTTTAACCGTGTGTTATCTTGACGTTAAAGTTAACACACCTAAGGACCGCCGCTAAAGTTTTAACGGTGTGGTTTTCTCTCATTATGCCGCTTTGTTGCTAACGCTGCGTTCATGATGCCGGTTCAAGAGAAGGAAGGACGGCGGTTACTGTGGCTTTGATTTTGATATCGGGGATTATTCTAACGAGGAGCTTCGCACCACTTCGGGAAAGAATGCATATATGTAATCCTTTGCGAGTCGATTTGGAGCGTGCAACGAACTGTGGACACGACGGACTCACTATTTAGAATGACATTTTCTTCATCAGCAGAGAAATTTCTGCCTCTTTTTCCTTGAAGTGAAAGGGATCGTTTGCTTATCAATACTTTCTGTGTCCCGTGTGTTCTGTTACTGAGGGTTTGCTGTGCTGTGAGGCCGGATGAGCTGGGGGGGGGGGGGGGCGGCAAGAGTGTGAAGAGAACGGGGAAGGATGGAGAGACGGGTGGATGAGGAAGAGTGTGTTGTGGCTAACAGCAGCTCCGTTCACGGTGGGAAAATAAAGTGAGAGTCGGCCCCCGTGTCTTCCTCACAGCAATAAGGAGACACAGACGTACAACATTACTTTTGCAATACCAGAAGTAAACAAAATGGGGAATTGTGGGATACATTGGTGCTAACCAGTGGTGCTAACCCTATGGTTAACTTTGACGGTGCTGTTAGCTGACGGCATGACTAACCATGCTTTGAACAACGCATATTTAACAGTCGGTTAGCTAACGGCAGGTTAAGGATTTAACAGACCGTTAGGGGTTAACCAGTGGTTAAAATAACCGAGATTTGAACAACCGGGCCCTGGAAGGTTTTTTTTTAAACAGAAACGATGCAGAATGGATTCAATAATAATGGAGAACACAGAAATATTAATGAAATCACCATGGAAGTACAACTTTAAAAAATTAGTGCAACAATTTCTGATATGATCATTATAGGATTTTCTTAAGTTTGGCTGTAGTTTGGAGGAATGTTATGAATTGGTACAGGCATTCATCTCGAGCTTCATTCTGGACCAAACACTGGATGATATTATTGGACAGATAGATTAACACCTATAGAACTCTGAGCTAATTGTAGCTAACAGCTAACATAGTTGTTAGCTGGCTACTTTGCTACTGGCTGAGGCCTTCCCAGGAGCAAGCAGCGAACAAGCTAATGGCCGCCAGCACTGGAAGTCAATCTGTCGCCAGTCAGTCAAATGGACATGCCCCTAATTATGCATAATTTCAAGGTTAGATAACAGTTGTCACGAAAGTAAGCTTGACCTATCTAACATGATCTTTTGAACCAGGTAGGACATGTTTATTTCTGCTGTGAAGTTGGCCTTTTTAACATGGAAGTCTACGGGGGGAATTGACTCCCATTGGGAGCCAGCCCCTAGTGGATGAAGTATCAACAGCAACCTTTTCCTCTTCCAAGTCGGCTTCACTTTTCTTTGCCAGAGCTTGCCTCTGGATCACAACTCACTCCCAATCAGACTATCACAAATACTTGAATCTCACATAAAAACTAAATAAAAACTGTTCTAATGCAAATAATTAACTGCTATGTATGTATATATATATATATATATATATATTTATATATATATAGTGTATATGTCATCATACAACGTCCTGGCAGTTTGTTTCACTTGTATGCAGCAATACAGCTAAATTATGCTTCTCCATGTTTAGTCTGTGTGTGTCTGGCCATTGTCGTCATGGTTACTGAGATCACTGGATTAATCAGTTTTTCCTGTAATGAAACACAGGAAACAGGAGCAGGGGCCCAGGCCTGACCCAGGCGGCCCAGCTGACATGGTCGGGTGGGGGGGCTGCTCCCGGGTGCCTAGGCCCTGGGCTCTGCGCTGTACCTGCCCCGGGGGGGTCGGCAGTTGCTGGTCTTGGTCCGCTGGGACCTGGGCCCCAAGATAGCCGGGGGCTTCGGGGGGTGGCTGCTGGTGGCCCCGGTCCCGGGCCATGTGAGCTTCCTCCTCCTTGCAGAGACGAGGTTGCATCTGCATGAGCACATCACCATAAAACACCCTTTATTCTGCATGATGACACTGTGATGCTGCTTCCTGTTGCTCTGACTAGGTTTTACCTCTTCTCTGCGTAGTTCTGTGTGTGTATGTATAATTTTATGATACTTAAGCCACCTGCAGGTCTTCCTGTGGGGAATTGCTATATTTGTTTTCCAGTAAAGACCATGGAATGTTGTTTAGGGGTTTCTGTACAGAATCATCAATTGACTGTGTAAGTGTATCCATGTTTTCATTCTCTCTCTCTTTCTTCACTCTTTTCTTTCTATTCCACTTCTTATCATTTCTTCTTTTAACTTTCATTTTTCTCTTGTCAAGCCCAGCAATATGATGTACAATGCAGTTATAAACCAATGCTTAATTAAAGAAATAAAATGAATAAACAGAATATCAAAAGGAGCCTTACAGTCATAAAGCTCCCTTTGGCAAAGCAAATTTGTTCAACACAGTAAAGCAGCCAGATCGCCGTTCTGCTAGCTACAATGCTGGACAGGACAAGTGAAAAGCCTTAAGTTCAGGAAGTAGTGGAGTTTTGCATATAGCCCACTCCAGAAAGAATCATAGACATACTCACACACTTTCAGAAATAAATTTACAGTACATCAGTTTATACTGGAATACTGGACATTTTCCAAAGAGTGCTTATTTGATCCTACACTTGCAGTACATTGCAGTACGTCAACTACTTTAAAATGCCATTGCCTATTTTATACATGAATGCTCATGATATGCTGCACATCATGCACGCATCAAACTACTATGTAAAGACATGCAGATTATTGCACACATGCTGCTTGGACAAACGGATGGAACTCCTGTTGTGCATCAAAATGTCTATAATGCTGCTCTAAGATGGTCAAGGCTGCACAGACCCAGGATTTTATATACCTGTACATGCCAGCTTGTAGAAGAAATCTGCTTTGTGTGATATTATGGATCAATAAATATATATACCTGTCCTCGCAAACCTTCAACGGCTAACATTCAATAAATACTATTTCTGTTGCATAGACCTATTGCATAATTTGTGGTTAAAACTTTCCTTTAAACCTTGTTGTATGATGTGACATTATGGGAATAGTCAGCATATATATCTGGGCTGCCACAAACGATGATTTTGATAATCTAATTGTCATAGATTATTTTGCCGATTAGTCGACTAATCAGATTGTACAAAAATTGTTGCATATTTACAGTACCAGTCAAAAGTTTGGACACTTTCGCTGAATCTAATGGTGAAACATGGCCAAATTTTTGACTGGCGGTGTGTGTGTTTTTTATGGCAGTATACAGTTTGAGAAAAGCGGACCAGACAGAAAGTTGGACAAGGCAGTGGAAGGTACAGAGGCAATTTTGAGAGGAAAGACGAAGCTACTATTTTCAATGTTGACCATTAGTCGATTAGTCGATTAATTGACTAATTGACTGTTGCAGCCCTAATATATATGCCAAATTTTATCAATAGATAGACTGGGGACTTGTTCAGTTCCATGCATTCATACATAACTCTGAAAACAGAAAAGGTCAAATTAGTGACTCATTTTTTCTGACTTTGTTACTACAGTAATGGTGTGACCATTTCCCATCTCACTGTGAGCCTAGGTTGGTTGTTTTCATATACTTTTCTTCCACATATAGTACCATGAGGTAGTCTCAATAAATGATCACTTCTATGGATGTGCGGCTTGTTCACCAACAAGTCCTCCAACTCAAATGGTCATATCAACTGTTCCTTGATTCCCTTAAAAAGGCTCATTATTCCATCCTTTATACAACTGCAGACAGACATCATTATCAATTCTTATTTTATTTCACTTCTAACTAATCATAAAGTCCACGAAAAGTGAACTGTCACTGACATGAATGTGTATGCAGTTCCTCCTACAACCACTAGAGGTCGCATGTTTTTTATTGTTACTATTAGCAAACATGCGTGGCCCCGGCAGGTTTTGGAAGAGGACAATCTGTTTTTGTACGTATTTTCTGAGGGATTTGAAAAAAATTGGACTCATAATCTGTCAAAGTTCAAAGTTAAAATGATGCACACACACCAGCACAGACAAGCAGACACACATCCTTGATGCCAGCACAGTCTTTCCAACCCTCACAGGATAGTTTGTGCTTCAAACCACAGTACCAATAATTAGTATTGATGGGGGTGGAGTCAGTGATTTGCATCATGCACCCAGTTAACAGTGACTATTAACTCAAGCTGGTTCTCCTGAAGCTCCTTTTAAAGATTCCCATTACACAGAAGAAAAAATAAGAGAGTCAAAAAATTATTCTCAGCCAAGGAAGCAAATCAAACAGCATATTTTACAAGAGGTAGTTTTGCAATTACATCTTTTCCTTCCTGCAAATGATTTTAGCAGTGAATGAAAGAGCACCTGTATTGGGAGAATGCCCCAGCTTGTGATACAACATGAAATCAATATCTAATGCTCATTTAAAGCCTGTCTCCTCCTGAACTACAGCAAGCTGGCAGTACCTTGCTGAAACTGGAATCAAATATATGACTCCTGGACAAGTGAGGCCACAACCCATTACCTCGCACTTCTCTGGAAGAGACAGGTCATCCCGTGGTCCTGACACAAACATGAATCCTCCTACCCCAAAATAAAGCCATCTCAGAGCACAGTGCCTAGTCTGCAGGCAGGTGCTCTGAAACAGATATCTCCTTTCCCCAAAAAGAGGCCACAGAAATTTTCTTGGAGTTAAAGGGAAGCAGAACTGTGCAGCAAGAAAAGTGAAAGATAAAACGTCATGAGAGCACAGTTTATTACACTCAGCAAAGTTAGATGACTTTGGATTAGTCTGCATTTTAAAACATTACCGTGAGCTGTCTGCCTGAGTCCAGACAGATAACTTGCAAACAGAATAAAATGTATAGCCTATAGTTAACCCATCTTAAATATCGTCTCGGTCTAATGCTCCCTTTCCCACACCCTGATACCAGAGTATTCAGCCAGGGGATTGGCTGTCTACGCTGTGCCTTGCCTCTCAATTGATCAGGGCCTGACTCCATCATGGTGCACCTTCCCTGCAAACCTTAAATGAGGCACAGCACAAATGCATTCATCTTCATCAGAGGAGCAGGATAAAGTTTCCGATTCATAGAGTTTTTCTGCAGCAGAAATGATAACAAGTACACCGCAAGCACCAGATATCTAGATAAAATTGTTCTTCAGTGCTTCAGGTAGCATCACGAACACATCTGCTCTGTATCCATTATGAAACTATCACTGATTACATGCAGCCTTTGTGCAACGTTCGAGTGCCATCATCTGCAAAATCTTAATCACAAATTCCTTTTTCATTTTGAATCTAAAAAAAAAAAAAAGCATGAAAAATCTGATGCCCTCATTACTTTAGCAAGTTCTGTGTTCTTTCTCTTTGATAGATGCACAACTTTATTCCTGTGAACTTATGAGGCACTGACCTCTATGACATTGGAGATACTTGTATGCAGTTTGCAAGTCAATACCTCCGAATAAAAAAGCCTGCTTTGATGGGGAATCCTGGATTTATTCTGGCCAGTGTAATTCATTAAACTGTTGCTCACAGTCGTTTATCAAAATCAATCAAAGGGCAGCTGGGCCAAAAGAGCAATTTGGAGCCCTGCTGAGGTACGACATTGCTGAGTTGGTAATAAGTTTGTTGAAGATTATGTAAGGCAGTATTGGGCCTTGGGGCACAGATTGTGTGAGAACGAGATGAATCATTTATAACTTAACAATCTATAACTTATAAATCTGCATCAGATCATAAATGAATTGAGTATGAGCATTTCAAAGCAAAGAGGAAACTGTTCAGGACATGTGGCAGACTGATTTGTAAACAATAAAAACTGCATGGTACAATGCCATATTTGGCCCAAGTGGACATAAAAAATAAACAAGCGCTCAGAAAGACAGTATGAAACATTTAGTTACCTACTGAAAGAAAAATCACAACTTATTTTTACCAGGAGAGTAAGAATATTCTGTGGGTGCTATATAATAGGCATCTGTTTGCTTTGGGCAGACTTCAGATCCCAGCACTATTGATTATGAGTAACACCAGATGCCAGAGATGGATGAGCAATGAGCAGTGAGAGGATGGAACTGATGAGAGTGCCACAAGGAGGTTGTTTGTCTTTTGGCCAGGGAATTGTGTCAAAACTCACAACCCTCAAAATCCATCAGCTTCTAGCTGTCCAAAGGAATACATGTTCATTAAAGCACATTACACACACCGACACTTCCATCCTGAGGGGATTTCTAATCACATCCCTTTTGAGGTTTTGTCGCTTGGTCAAAGTCATCAAAACTGAAAATGAACATTTTTGTGAATCAACTTTTGATAAAATGACAAAACACAGAGCACATGGAAGTCTATTTGTTTATTGAGGGATGTACAGATTATATATAATATTTTAGATTACAATAATGCATTCTGAGGTAATCTGATCTTGGGATGTCCTATTTTTGAAAAAAATCCAATTTGCGAATAAAGCTTTGTCAAGCCACAGGAAAAGCCATACACAAATTTTCCCCCGTCACTGGGAGAAAAAAAAAGGCAGCACTGATCATTTTCAGCCGTCTGTGGTCAGGTCCGTGGTTACCACACACAGAGAAAAAGCAGGAGTCCCAGCAGAGACATGCTGCAGCTGCTGTGCGGGTGCTTCTTAGATCTTTGGGACTTGGGCTATGTTTTGCCCCACTTACATGCAGCAGCATTGTGAATTAAAAAGACTTCACAATAAACCCTGCTTGTGTTGCATTGGATGGCAAAGCTGTCCTGTGGGTCTGAATTAGTGTTCTTGGACTTGTACCCAGAGTCCCTGCAGCCAAAATCAAGTGGAGAGGAGAAATTTCTTTGCTGGCTAACACCAGCAGAGGGGGTGTGCTCAAGTCATGGAGAGCATGCAAGTGTGTCAGCTGTGCCTGCTGAAGCCTCTGATGTTTCTTCGCAGCCACACCCTGAAATGTGATCATGCACTGACAAAACCACAATGACGTGCAATGATATGTAATATTTATTAGAGCACAAAAACTGCTCACAGCTTGAAATATTTGAAATATTTAATACTTTAAACATTTCCCATTTATAGGATAAGTGCTGTCTGAAGATAAAATCCTCCTATTTGTAAACATAATAATAAAAATGACATTTAGATCATGATGTCAGACAACAGTGACACTTTTAATTTCAAATATACAGTGCTGATATATTTTCCTTTGCCAGCTGCCACTTATTGGACAAAGCTGAGAAATGCATCCCCTATACAGTCTCCCTTCTTTGCCTGGCAAATTGCTAATATTTCTACTTTTTATATAAAGAAAATAAACAGAAGGGAAAAAAACAGGTCAAAGACAGCCCTTCTGTAGGGTTTTATAAAATAATCTAAGATGAATTATGCACATCCACTGGCATTTGATATCCATCCCTGGGGCTTTTTTCATCCCTCTTCTCATTAAACCTCTATTTCCCCCTTCAACAATGCTTACTTTCTTTTTTTTAAAGACAAAATGACTGGGCAAATCTTTTACTTCACATCAGTACAAGATTAACTAGGCTATTGTGTGAGCTTTTACTAAGACTGATGAATGTGCGCTGGCTCCAGGCTGTAATATTTCATCCAAGTGTAATTTGGTGAGCCAACATGTTGAGGTGGCACTTTGATCTCATCACAGTGCAAAGACTGACAGGACCTCAAATCACTACAGTCACATTGAAATCAATTGCACACTCTGCAGCCCTGCGCAGCCAGACCAACCAGGACGATCTGAATGTCTGGAGCAGCTGTCAGAGGCATGCAACCAACACACACTCTCAGATATGGGCGTGTATTATTCCCACCTGCCAGAAGCAATCTGATTTCAAGTGGCAGGAAAAGCTAGATGCTGCTCCTTATCTCCGTCTGCTGTAACTTCTTAACCCCAGATGTCATTTAACTTAGAGTTACTGTAAACATTCATTCTTTCAGCTGGAGCGTTGTCTTCTTTATATCTCTGACCCATCCATCGTTTTGAAGTCTGAAAGTCGTTCTAAAACACTCATAACATCGATGCACTTCTGCTTTTCAATAATAGATCACAATTAATAACTACTTCATAATTAATCAGTGACGTTGGGATTCAATGGGTATCTCTGTCACATCTCCGATTAAAGGAATCAGATGCCTTATATCAGTGGATGAACACGCGCAGCGCGCCATGTTCTCTCATTTTTCCTAATAATAACGAAACACCGAGATAATCCGCATTAGAAGAGTCTTTAACGAACTCGGATCGTTGAAGACACTCCTCCCGTTGCTGCGCCTCGCGCCGCTCCGCTCCTGTAACCAGTAGATGCGCAGGGAGGGAATTGGCAGCCCCATCTTTATCAGGATCACCATCGCCGAGAAGACAAAGAGAGCCCAGCAAATGAAGACACGCTGCAATAGCAGCTGAAAGCAGCTTAAAGTGACTATTACTGCAGCCTTGCCCGCCCGCAGGCACCGGCCCCTTGGAGACTCTTTTTTTTTTTGGAGGGGGGAATGCACAAAGATGTGAGAGTATAGAGGGAGGAGGATTGTGATTGGCCGCACTCATTCTAAAAGCACCGGACGCGGCGAGGCATGTTTGTTTCAGTCAGAGAATTAACGAGGAGGGATCAAACTTGAAGGAGACGCGATTTCAGTCTGCGCAGTCCATGTTCGCAGCATCAGCCAGTAAACTTGCATCATCTCCCCAAAAAGGCGGATGCGCTCTCCGTGGTGCTGAAACAGAAAGACTTGGCTGATCAACTAGTGAAGAAGAGGAGGATACTCTCACTTCGTCACCTGTTTCTGAGCTTCATGGTAGATTTGGGAGCCTTTGTAAGGTAAGTCAAGGAAATGAAGATGAGCTCCTCTCAGTCCTGTCTGTGAAACGCTGAATTACAGCCCCACAGTTTACCATCCTCCTCTCTATCTGTTCTTTATTTTTCTCTCCATGGGACATGTGCTTTATTTTCCAAAGTTTAATGTTTTTGATACTGTGTAGAAAAGCTTCAAAGTTTGATTATCCTCCAGTCTTGAGTTGGTTTAGCTGTCATGCTTCATCAATGGGATGATACTGTCCTACAGATGTGCTGATTGCCTGTTGAAGACCCTCTTTGTAATTGCCATGAAGGTGTTGCTACTTCATCCTCCAATAATGGAAACAGTTTCTTTCCTAATTGCCTCTTGTAGTCTTCTCCTTGCTTAGATGTTCAGTCTTGCTTGATTGCAGTGGGCAACATTTATTTTATTTGGATTCAAGTATAACTTGGTAAGTGTGGAAACTCAAGCATGTTGTTGCCCCCGTATTCGGACTGATACAGCAGTTTGTTTTCTGGGCTGTTAGATATTTTCACACATCGCTGACTCTTTTCAGCATGAGTTACTGGAGTGAGGATACATTGCGGGCGCTTTGAGACTTTTTTATGCGCCACTGATGCATGGAGAACATTATATCCAGTAAAGAGTCAGGTATTGAAGCTGTGATTGAGGGAGCCAGTGGTTTGTGCTGGTCTTTCACTTCGCTGAGCGCTTGAACCAGATAACTTCATGCTGTACGCATCCACCAGGCACAGCTTTTTGTCTTGTGCCCTGCTTGCAGACCTCTGTTCTCTCAGAAGAAAAAAAATAAGTTTGTGGCTGATGGTGGGGTTAAACGATTCCTGCCACAGTTGCTAACAGCTCCCCCCCCCCCTCTCTCCTGCTCTTGCTTGGTGTCATATCAGATTGGTGTGTGTGCTGGACAATAAAAATTAAAGACAAATGTATTTTAAAAAACCTGCCTTCAGGCACATTTTCTTTGTTTATGTCACTTCTGCTGCGTCCTCTTCGTGGGCTGTTGACAGAAATTAGATTAGAAGTAGTAAATCAGACCCATAAATTGTTGAGTTGAGTTTGAAAACCAGTTCTTTGATGCGTGTACATGGTATTTTGTTTTTTTAAAACTCAAATTCAAGGATCTAAAGGATCTTAAAAGGTGTTGAAATTGAAAGAACTGTGACTTTTCTTTAAATCAATTACTCTGTTGGGCTGGGAAGGAGCACGGATGACATCAAAGCAGAACAAGGACTCTGAGACAGAGTGTCTTAGCCTGTGATTCATTTCAGAGGACATGACTTAATTTAAACTATAGTTTTATGTACTGAAAAGTACACAATATTTTCACATCTTATATATAAAAACAGTATATATTATGTGTATAAATATATACTGATGTTTTTGTATTAGGGTCATCTTTGTGCTTGTACTTTAACTCCTACAGGCATGTACTGGTGGCTCATATTCGACTTTTTTTTTTTTTTTTTTTAAAGATTTATGAACATGAAATAAATAATTTAAAAACTGAGCAATATTATATGATACTGCTTTTTGAGGTTGTGGTATGGTTTAGTCAGTAGTTAACCTTTCTTAGTGTGCCTTTACTACATAATAATGCAGTATTTTCTGCCTTAATCTTACAAGAATCTACACAGGAGGCTTGGACATTATTTCTTTTATCTGATAAGCTCAGTGAGATACTTGAGTTGTCTATGTTTTGGTATTCTCTTCATGTAAACACAAACAGCCCACAAGATCATAAACAGAGCAGTAATTGCTAATACAGTTGCTGTGCGGCTTTAATCAGTTGCCGTGGCGTCCTCCTCCCAGTTAGCTGCTGAGTGCAGGTGTCATCAAAGCAGAATGAAGCTCCTTTGAGTTGGGAAAATGCAAGACTCAATGACTTCACTCAGCTGGGTCAGTGGACATACAGCAGAGCTTTGACGCGTACAAATTGTGCTTGAAGATGCTGTGTTCATCCCGGGAGGCTCAGCGACTGGCAGGGGACCAGCAGAGTGGGGACATTGCACTCCAGATGGCCCAGAAAGGCCAGAGGAAGAGGGCTGTCCAAGCCCAGCTGGGAGTACGGGAAGCTGGACTGCCGGTGGTGTGCGCTTGTGCGTATATGTGGCTGTGGGAGGCAGAGAGGGTGAGAGAAAGTGAGAGAGAGGCAGGAAAACACGGAGAGATGGAAGAATATATGTGTGCTTGAGCCTGTGTGTGTGCTGAAGGAGTGATTTGGTTAGGAGAGAAAATGAGAGCGAATGATACAGGCGCCTCAGTGTGTGCTCGCATGCATGGAAGTAGTGATAGGAAAAGTGTGGGAGGGAGAAGAAATGAAAGAGAAGATGAAGGAGCTTGCACGACCGTGTGCTTTTCCAAGCATTTTGTGTGCAGTCGTGCATTTGCGTGGGTGTGTGTGTGTGTGCATGCTGAAGGAATGACGGGGAAGTAGAAAGAGTTTGAAATGCAGAAAATGAAAGAAAGAAACGGGCACGTGTGTTTGTTTGTGTGGGAGGGAGGGAGAGAGAGAAAATGAAACTGGAAGAAGCAGACATGTGCACGTCTATGTGCTGGTGCATGACTGCAAGGAGAGCGTTGCCGGGAAGGAAAACCACCAAGGACAAAGAAGAGGAGGAAAATGGGAATGTGTGTGTCTGTGGGAATGTGAGCTCATGTGAGGGAAATTACAAAAGCGGAAACTGACGTCCTGGGATGCTCGTTTGAGGGAGTTTGTAAAGAAAAAGCTTGTGTAAAATCAAAGCTTCATAAGAAAGTACGCAAGTAAAAATGTGTGTCACCTTTTCCAATCAGCCAGCTCTGGTTTCATATCGTGCATTACTCCTTAAGTATGTGCTTTGCAGTGCATAGCATCAGACACGTGACCTCCTGCTATGAGGTCATAATCTGATATCCAGCCTTTGCTCTGATTTAGAGGACATGTTGCATGCAGGAAGCTTTTTACCTCCTTTATTTTGCACTGCTTGTTCCATCTTTTAAGTGTTGCACTCTCCCTCCAAAGTGAGGCCACCTGAGAGCGAGTGAAGAACGCACGAAGAAGACCAACGCACAGCAGCTTCACAGAGACTTGGCCTCAGTTTCCATTTGGGAAGCCACTCGAGAGCAGGCAGAGAGAAAGCATGCTCCTCTCATTCTGCCACATCTGCTCTGTGATGGAATGGAGCATGATCTGCACTTTGATCACAATGAATTATTCCTATCCCTGGCTATAAATATGGTCTGTCTACAGCACCTAGACTCTCCCCCACTCTGAATCTGTGCTTGCCTCTGAGTAGCTCTCTCCGTGAGTGTGTCACTGCGGGTGCACTGCAGCTCTGGTTTTCTTCCTCACAGTGTGAAGGAACCAAAATCCCTTCCTTTATAAAAACCTTAAATCCAATTGACGAATAGCTCTATTACAGCAAAAAGTTCAATATATAGGCTTTTGTTGAAGCTGCTTCTATACTAGTCCCCCCCCCCACCTCCCCCAATTCCAAGAAATACAACAAAAAGATCCAAGAATAATTCCCTTTCTGCTAAGCACTTCTGAACTCTGTGTGTTTCTACGTGTTGCACTCTGAAAAGGGTTCAAATCAATGAAATGTCTGCACATGGTGTTCACCCTGTGGCATCCTTATTGAAAATTATTGTTTGACATAAAAAAAAAAATCAACAATACAACATAACATGTGTACCATTTTGTTGCGATTAAGGCCAGTGTGAATTATTTAAGCCCTTTTTTTTTTTTTTTAAATTGTCCTTTCTGTCCGACATGTCGTGTGTGGGTGGTCAAGCCAATTACACTCACAGCTTTACAAACATTAAAGATATAAACGCTTCCAACGAGCTGAAAGGGAGTTACAATAAATGTCTCATCTTGCATTTTTAGGAGAAACGTTAATCTTTAATTACAACATCTTAATTTCAAATGAGACAACTTCAGCTGCATTTTAAATTTATGCAGTTCCCAAACACCTTGATGTTGCATGCATGCACATGGAATGTGCACTTAATTTCTTGGTTGTAGGAAATGTGAATTGTTTTATCAGGAGAATCACAGTAGCAGCAGACGCACAGCAGGCACATCTGCAGGGTGGGAGAGGAGGTCTGGTGTTGTTGTTTATTTAACAACACAAACAAAACAAACAAAGGACTAATTACAGTTACAAGACTGCTTAAACTGGAATTCCAAGACATAAAACTGCAAAAATCAACCCATAACCACACACAGACCATCTCATAAAAATAGTATTTACAGTTTTTTTCAAGTGCTTACACACATTTTCAAAGTTCTTTGTCTATTTCTCAAAACTTTACACACAAATCCAGAAAACTTAGTCTTTCATATCAACTAAGCTCAAATATTCTTTTTAGTGTACAGTAAGCAAAGTTTTCTTGACAATACTTCTTGTAATACTGTAAGATGCATATCCTTACAGTAAAACAGGTTCAGATAACTCACTGAAATGTTTCTCTTTGTCTTATATTGAGTGTGATGAGATTTTTTGACTAGAAATGAGAAAAATATACTCGCTAAGATTTGAGTTTTTGCTATGTTGACATACATGTATAATTAAGTTGAAGGCCAAACTATCTGTCTTGAACAATGGAACAATGCTGAGAGAGCTTTGCTTTAGCCTGTTCCATGTGTGATGAGTGTACTTTGCTTTGATTTTTCTATTGCAGTACTACAGTATACAATGCTGCATCCACTGCAGCAACAGATTTATTCAGGATATACAGTAAAATATTTTTGGTTCCCTTATTGCTTGTGTCGACTTCTATTTCCAGGCTATTTTTGCTCTTATATGGCAATCACATATATGGAGCAAATCACTAAAAACAAAAGAGCTTTAGATTTAGAGCAACAGTGTGTAGATGATGTACACAAGCATGTGATAAAATGGGAAATGTGTTTGTGAGGTGAGACAAATGCTTGCTTTTGAGATGTGTTTACAATATTTGAATTCTGTGTTTCATTTTGCAGTAGATAGGGGCCTTTTGCTTTTGTGTGGGCAATATCTGGATTTGTGTGTAAAGTTTTGAGAAATAGACAAAGAACTTTGAAAATGTGTGTAAGCAATTGAAAAAAATTGGAAGTTGTTTCAGCTTTAGCATGCATGAATAGCAAAAGGGGTGGGGCTATTTTCAAAATTTAGCGCATCTGAACCACAAAGGCTCATGGGAAATGCAAATTCAGCAGGAATTTAATCTTTTATGATTGTTATCCTATAAATTTGAGTTGTGTTCACTGCGTTTGTTATGTCCACATTCAGAGGAAGTTGTTAAGAAATTCTGTTCAGTTTGGACGTTAAAGTTGCCCCATGAATGTGAAGAAAAGTACAAGGAGATAAAGTTAGCTACAGGTAACAACCAATGATCTACTCTATTGGATACTTGAACTGAGTATAGTGAACTCAATATAACTTCCTACAACGTTCAAGTTTAAAAATTTCAGGTGAAATTAAATAATAAGCTTTCTGAAGGGGTAGTGAGTTACCTTTTATGTTGTAACTTTTTTTCTACTGATGCAAACAGCAAAAAACTTGGTCAAGGTGTGTATTTTGGCTTGACTCATGATATTCTAGAAGATGGGTTGCCTAACTCTTTTTCTAAGGTCTTTAACTAAAATATACCTCATTTCCTCCTTAGTGCCAATCCGTGCCACATTGAATTGCATTCAAAATGACCTTTCTATAATCAAATGCCTTTTCAGAATAAATTTTTAGGATAAATTTTTTTCCCTTCACACACTTGCTCTACACTTCAATAACGTAGTTTGAACTGTTTTCCATGGCATGAGACCATTTACTCAAAAGGGGCCCCGCTTTTTATCTTACTGATGAAAAAACCCGTAGACTTCAATGTTATTTCAGCAAATCAGAGTCATTCAAAAACTCAAAAATGCTAAACGCATCCAATGACGTAAGAAATAATTTTTCTTCTTTCATGTGAGGTTATTTGAGCTTGAAAGGGTCTCAAATTTGTAATTTTGGAGTTTGTTTGTTTTTTTTCCAAGCATTTTGATCAGTCAGATCACATGCATAAAAAACAGCTAATTATTTAGGTCAGTCTTTTGCAGGGAATTTAGTTCCCTCTCTGTAATGCACTGCCATTCCTGTTCAAACTGGAATTTTTCCCACATTGTTTTTTGCATTTTATCTTGAAACAACTTCCCATTGAGCTTTTTTAATTGTGGTTGCTATAATCTATACCTAATAATAGCCTGCCACCTACAGGCTATTTTTCACTTATTTTCACCCACTTTTCAGTTTTAGGCAATGGGAACATTGTATGTACAAACTGGAACTTAAAGGGTTAAAATTTTAAAACGCATTGATTTTTTTTGGTATTGATGGTTAGGCCAGAAGTCAGTGATGACAGCCATGAAAAAAAAATTCAACTTTTAATTTTTAGATAATATTTATAGCCATTGGCCAGTCTGTGCCCTTAAAGTGGAAATGCAACCCCCAACCAACCTAACTTTATTTAATAGACTGAGTCCTGGTCTTATCAATAATTATATACCAAACGTGAAAAATAGAAGCATATAAAAGAAAAACGTTGCAAAGTTTGACGTTTTTAGGACAACAGTGCCGCCATTTTGCAGTACTCCAAGCTCTGACGTCACCGGGTTGGTTAGTGCTGCGGTCCTGAATGAGAGTCCTCTGGTCCGGTCCACATTTATAAAGATAACAGCTGAATGACGGAGACTGGTGAGCCAAAGGAGAAGAAAAGACAAAAGGGGGACCACTACTGTATTCCTCCTGGGTCTAAAAGCAAGTTTTCCACAGTTTAAGCTGAAGACAGAACAGTTCACAACCTCCAGCTGAACCAGAAACCGGTCCTGCTGCTGCTGGAACCTCCCCGACTCCAGATCATAAGGTGAGAATTTTCTAGAGAAAATTTGGAAAATTATCAGGAAACTTGGAGTCTGGTAGCTAGAGATCCGCAGATGAAAGTCTGCAGCTGCTCTGAGTCTTTTAATATCACCGCCGGTGACATCCACTCACCGGCCGAACCAGTCTGCAGCATCAGTCTGTGCCGGACATCAGTACGTAGCTCTCTGCCTCTATTCCTCTTTGAGCCGCTTATTCAACACACGTCAAACGGCAACACTCATGAATCCTCCCCACAGCCTGATGATGAGCAGAAGAGCTCTGGAGCAGGTTGATGTGAAATGACCGTCATAAAAACTTTCTAACTGGGACTCCCAGTTCCCCACGGTGGGGTCCGGTTAAACCAAACACCGCCCGCTCCCTCATCATTCTGCAGCCTGGATGCTTTGCATCTTTCCCATCGTATTCCTGTTTTGCTATAGCATTTATGTTATTTTACAGTTAACCACAGGTTACTACCGTTAGATTAGTTAGCCTACCTGCTGTTTTCCCGGACCCTCCCGTGTCTCCGCCCGGATCTCCTTCGGGGACAGCACCGCCTCCAAAACGTCCACCTCCCGGTACAATAATCCATACGTGTAATCCAAATTGTTGTACAAAGTCCTTCACGCATGATCTGGTCCATGTGGACCTCCTGACAGCAGACAGCTTCCAGCATCTGAACAGCAGCCACTCCTACAGGTGCTGCTAACCTGCCCCTCCTGACACCAGGACCGGGGTCTCCTCCTCTCTCTTTAGTCACACGGTGTAATGGCTGGAAAGCATCGGTACAGGATCTGGATGCTGGACTGGCCTCCCAGCTTCTGAAAAATTGGCTTTGAGAATGGGATTTAGTGTTTTAGCAATTGAGAAAAAACAAAGTAGAAATATTTGGTGTGTTGTGATTCTACATATGATATTAATATTAATATCAATATTTCTATTAATATCAATATTAATACAGCCTCGGGCACCACCCTGTCTGATGAATTTTAGCTTAAGCTCAGACCCGACATGGGAAAGGCCTGGAAATTGAATTATTAACTAAAATTTGGATAAATTCAGTCTCAGGTGAGTTCTTGCTGCAACAGATGTTTACCTGCGGAAATATACACCCAGAAAACTCAAGACACAGATCTGGAATAATCACATTGGGTTTATTCAGCCACAAAGCAGATTCAGCACAACTTTGCAAATTTATAGCACAGTAAGAGTCAGGAAGGAGGAAAAAGCTTGTATCTATAGGAAAAATGAGTTGCACAGCTATCAGAAATCACCTCTGCATAACAGACATGAAAACTTCGATTCGTTGCACCGCTAATTAAATGAGATGAAATTAAGGGAGTCCCTAATGAGAGATGAATGAAACTAATCCCGTAGTGAAGTAAGAATGAGGATTCTACTGGGGAGGGGTCTATAATTTGGAGGAGAATTTAGAGTTAGATCGAATGAATAATTAGCTATAATTGATGCGTGACTGCCAAGACACCATCTGAAATCAGAGCGCTGTGAGAGGTCTTACGTGGGTCTGAAGGTTCTCCGACTGGGCGAAACTTCCAGGGCACTTTTCCCGGTAGTGATGTCCTGCGGAGTTCGAGACAGACGGTGTGTAAGCCAGAAAGTCGCTCTCTTCCGGGCGGGACTCCGTCCGGTCCGGGTTGAGGATGGCGTGGTCCAGGGGCGCAGTCACGGGGCCGCAAATAATAATAGTGAGGTTTGTGAAAGGTGGATGGCTTCACCCTCCAGAACTCACAATTTACTCTTAAAGGTTTGGTCCTGATTACCGTTTATCACGTATGGAGATGCCAGTAAACGCTGGACCAGAAGGCAAGAGGTGGCCGGTGGATCTCTAGACTTTAAATCTCGCGCGCAGAGAAACAAAAGTCTTGTGGATCAAGACAGAGTTCAGGACCAAACGCGACTTAAGATACGCGTACTTTGGGGTCGCCTGAATTACGGGACACGAAGAAACAAAAGGGAGAAGACGAAAAGCATAAAGAAACTTAAAAACTCAAAAACTACTCTCCAGAACTAGTGTTCTGGCATTTGTAGGCCAATTTGGGTGGCCGCCCCCCTAAGGTCGTCCACCATTGACAGAGCAGAAATTTCCCGGGGAGATTTTCATTGACCAATGGGAAATTGGTCCGCCAATCACGGTGACCAGGTGGCTTCTACTGTTCCGCCAACAGAGGGCGCTGTTGCCTTACTTTCATCTCATGAAATGAGCAATGCGGTTGAATTATTTGTCTTGATCAGATTTCTGAAAAAGGAATATTGTTATTTACCTTCTCACATACAGGTTAAAACTCATTCTTTTTCTTGTGATTTCATGAAGCACAAACACATAACATAGCCGGTTCGGGATCAGGGACAAAAGGAGGATTCCTGTAAAATAAACTTGGATGTTTAGTCAAAACACTTCATTAAATTCCCCCTACTTACTGTTGTTACTCTTTACTTGGGTTTTCCTTTTCTCCTTTTGGTAAGTTCTAACCGAGTAATAACCATTATCCTAAAATTCATGATTCTGCAGTAAACCTCAATGTCAGAGTTTCCTTAGTTGCAAATATCAAAAGCAAACATATAGTGAGTGATATATGGATATATATATATATATATATATTGTAGCCTTGACTGTAATGCGGCATTTCTGTTAACCCATCAACATACAATACAGTGAGATTACATTACCAAATGTTATTTAACTGATAGCAAAACACTCTTTTCATTCTGTGGTCCTGGGGTGGTTCAGAGTGGGGGTTAGGTCTCCAGACTTCCCCCCATCGGAATGTCCTGAGGTGTGTATTGGCTCCTCCGGGGGTCTGACAACCCCAACCTGGTTGAATGTCAGTTTGATACAGTCCAGTTCCCTTATCACCTTCAGATCGGAATTCAGGGGGATGGTGTAAGTTGCTGTCTGTGACCCACACAGTGACTTATGTATGTAAATCAATCTTAGCATTGTGGGACCATCTGGTCCGTGTTTTTCTTAGAGTCAGGATCCTGAGGTGCGACATCCTTATCTGTGAATTTAGTGAGACAAGGTGAACTGTTGCAAAGACCCCCACACTCATGGGCCTCGCGTTCCTGGTGGAGACATAAACAGTCATGAATTTTGATCCAGTGGGAGAGGGTCCCTGTCCCAAGGAAAGGGAGGGCGATCACAACATCATCCCCCACTGAGGTGGAATCTGGACCTGGAGGAAGATTTCAGCTGCAAATCCACAAGGCATCACAAGGTGGTCGTCCTCCTGAGAATTGGGGACCATCTCTCAGCTTCTAAATGGTGTCTTGTCAGTGTACTCATAGGTGATACCTCATCTACTACTTTACTAAATAACGTGTGATAAATGTTCTATAGCATGCATTACTAGACTAATTCCTACGTGTCTCTAATCTTTCCACGATCGTGGATAGCTACATGAAAACTAGAATACATTTTCTAGACTACTTGAATAGAGAAAGAGAGGGGCAGGTGTAGTGAGGGTTTTTCTCCTGAGACGGTCAGGGAGAAGGAAGCCGAGGGAAAAAGGGGGAGGAGAGAAATACTCAGGGAGAGAAAGCTTCACCTCTGTGCCACTCCAGCCTAGAGTTAGCTGCAGTGGAGAGAGGTTTCAGAACCATTTCCTCCTTCATGCCTCTAAATCGTTCCAGTCTACCAAGTCTACCGGGTTCTGAGCCTCATTTCCCTCTCTACACCTCAGAACACGGAAGGCGGTATCCCGGCATTGGCGCACTTCACCCTTAAGCTGTTTTGTGCGCCTGAAGTAGAAAAATGCCACGCCGAATGTGATCAAATAGCCCAATGCAACCATGGTGGCCAAAACTGTGTCTGCTGTGGACCACGAATATGACAGAGACTGGACTGGCACCTGTTTGCGTGTTGCGATTTCCTGCAGGACATCTGACACCGGACCTACGTCAATCGTCTTACTCCCCTCGTACTGGACCTGGGCGACGGTCTCCTCGGTTAGCTTCAGTGCGTGGTTTTGGAAGAAATCGGAAATTTCTACTTCCGCGTGGTACTGCTCGGGGTTAAGATGATAAAGCGCTAAGTCTCCCACATGCAGAATGGCACCTTCTGGCACTGTGATCCAGAGGGTGTGATTCGGGAGCTCCAGCCTACTCGACGTGTCGTGCTGGTCATAGTTGATGGTGGCGAAGGACACAGGGGTGTTTACCAGCCACCTGGCCCCGACGATCTCGGCTCGCGTGGAAGACACTTGATACTTAGGAGTCAAGGTAGTCGGACACTGGGACTCTCGCCCGAGCTTCTTGAGTCCACAGAGTCCACTCGTATCATCCCGGATGAAAGGTTTGCTGGGGCACAAGTAGTGAATGTCTCGGGTGAGGGTACACATTTTCAGATTGGGCGTGAGCTGTAAATCAGGGTTGCTGTCATGGTAAGCGATGACTGGTGGGGTGTGGACTTCTACATGTGTGTCGCCCTGCCATACCCCCACATTAACGACATTTCTCAACCTGTAAATGTTTTCTGGGGTCACTATTGGTAGGTTCATAAGAAAACCCACCTCCTGGGCCGCGGGATCTACATGGATGGGAACCGCACTGCCCAGTGTGAAGGCCAGATGTACCTGCAACGGCGTTACCATGCCTCCTGTGGCCGTGGTGAGGATCTGCTGGACTAGTGCGAACGACACCAGAAATGGAGGGATGCGACCTATGGCCAGAGCGTCCAGGGACGAGCTCACGTCTCGGTTAAAGTCAGACATAAGCATAGTCAGCCATTGTATGTAGGTAGCCTCCACTGATAATACGTGGAGCAAGGTGTCAACGGCGGCTGTCGTTCTCAGCAGGGTCTCACTGTGAGAATTTACCACCACGATTGTGTCCTGTAATGTTTTACCCACCGTTGCTAGCTGTTCGGTTTGCAGTTTTATTTGCTGTTGGATTACTGGTATCTCGTTCTGTAGCTCGTTCATGTGGCGTTTAATGGACGCCACGTTGACAGCGTTTACAGAAGAGACTCCCAGGCTGAACAGTGATCCCAATGCGGCGGCTGCCGTTAGCAGCCCCCCAATAAATCGTTTCTCCCTTCTGTTCACCCCACTCAGCTCCGTCTGAGTGACCGTGAACTTCTGGAGTTGTTGCAGCAGATGCGTAAGGTCCGCTGCAGAGTGTTGGATCACCTCCATGCTCCAACGCGTGCCGGCCCACGAGGTCAATTTGAGGGCAGGGGGAGCGGCGCGCTTGCACACCAAGTCCGGATCAAATCTCACAAACACCTTCTGCGTATGCAGACGGCAGTCGGTGATCAGCAGTCCGGCTTGTTCGACCAGAGCAATTCCTGATGCTGGTCCAGCTTCAAGAATCTCTGGCTTGGTCGCACTGAGTGCAGCTCCAAAGATCATCATCGACAGTAACAGGGTCATCCTGAGGGGGCACAGACAGACAGGGTTTAGACGTTTGAAGTTCATGTCAAAATCGGGGGTTGACTGCTAACCGATCAACACATACACGCACCCCCACTGGGGCCAACTAGCCCTTCTCGCTACTGTGTTAAGACTGTTTGCGTGTCTTAGTCTATCTGAACAAACAAAGAAAAAGGGTCGTTCTATCACCAGAACGATACAAGTTTTACAAGGTCACAGAGAACAGAGAAACCAAAAATTTAGCTCAAATTCCCACACTTTCACAAACTTTTACAGTGGAGTTCTCAGTCGCTATTCTCAGCACACTTCCAACCACACCCAGTCACTGGAGAGTTCTGCTCTCCCTCCTCTTTATGGTTTACCTAATTTATAAATTCACAGGGACCTGTTTGTCCCCGACTTGTCCCATGGGGGAGGTTTTGTGTGGCTTGATCTGGTTCCGGTGAACCCATTTGGTCACGGAACCTTTCTGTCCTCGGTTCATCTTAATTTGATACACCACAGATGACAATTTGTCTGTGATCAGATGAGGTCCGGTCCAGCGTGGGAGGAGCTTCCGAGCCAGCTTGAGGGATTTCTGGCTCGTGCCTTGGGCATAATCGTAGTACCAGACTTTGTCTCCCACCTGGAGCTCGTCCTGTGAAGCCTGTCTGTCATAATAGGACTTCTGTCCCTCCACCGACTTCTCCAGCCGCTTCTGAGCAAAGGCAAAGGTCGCTTGGAGATGTTTGGTCAGTTGGTCAATGTACTGATGTGTGGTGAAAGCAGTCACTACACTCATTTCACCAGGCTGGTAAAGAAGGTGCAGTGGCAGTGTCATTCTTCGCCCTGTCATCATTTCAAAGGGGGAGACACCAGTTGTGGCATGGGGAGTCGCTCGTATTGCCATCAGCACCAGGGGGAGTTTTATATCCCAGTCTCTCTGGTTGGCATGGACGTATTTCCGTAGCATTTCTACCACGGTTCGGTTTGCCCTTTCCACCTTGCCGGAAGACTCAGGGTGGTAGCTGATGTGAAACTTTGATTTCACACCTAGATCTGCCCAGAGTTTTTTCATCACCTCAGCGGTGAAGTGGGTTCCTCTGTCCGAGTCTATGCTCGAGGGCAGCCCAAACCTGGAAAATACGTGGTTCATTAGCAGGCACGCGGTTGAGTCTGCAGTGTCGTTTGGACTCGGCAGACACTCAATCCACTTGGTGAAAGCGCACGTGACTGTGAGAAAGTACCTGTTCCCCCGCGTTGAGCGGGTTAGCGGTCCGACCCAATCTATCTGGATGTTTGACCATGGATAGCATATCCCTCTTTTCTGTAAGGGAGCTCTGTGAATAGGGTTCGCTGGCTGAAACTGGCAGCAGACCAGGCACCCTTTTATGTAGTCTGTCACATCGTTTATCATTTTTGGCCAATACACCACCTGTTTTAGTGCGTCCAGTGTTGCTTTGACACCTCTGTGTCCTGCAGCTGGGGAGTTGTGTGCATACTGGAGGAAGACCCCCCTCTGGCGCAGAGGCACCACAAACGCAGGCTGTGAAAGTGCGTCGGCGACATAAACCAGGATGCCCTTAACCAGCTGCAGGGACGCGCGCACTGCAAACAGGTCCTGCAGCCCAGGCACTTCCGTGAGGTCTGCAGGGGAGGGTGGGCTGGGGTCAGGTTGAGACAGGAAGGCTGTCAGCCAGGCCGTGCAGGGGTCGCGCGCCTGGAGGTCAACGAGGTCAGCGTCTGTGAACATCGGAGCTGCAGACACTGCACCGGCAGCAGGGGTCACGGTCGGGTCACGAGCAGTCGACCGTGACCTTGTGAGTACAGCAACCTGAGGTTGGGCCGGGATGTCTGAGTCTGGAAGGAGGGGGCGGGGTTCAAAGGTCCAGGGAATGCCCTGGACGGCCCCAAGTTTAGCAAGGGAGTCAGCGTGGTCGTTAAGCTCCTTGTCCTGCCCAGGCAGGCGTGAGTGACCCCTGACCTTCTTCCAGTACACCTGCAGATCGTGAGAGTCAATTAGTTGGTCACATTCAAGAAACAGGTCTCTGTGTTTCACAGGTTTGTTGCTGGACGTGCGAAAGCCATTACGCTTCCACAGAGCCAGGTGGCAGGAGAAACTGAGGCGTGCGTAGTTCGAATCAGTACATATCACAAGCTGTTTCACACCGCTGGATACAGCCAGCTGTAGCGTGATCAAAATTGCTGCAATTTCTGCAAACTGTGATGATTTAGGTCCCAAGTTATAGCACTTGGGCGCCAGCGGGTCGTCATTCAACCACACCACGCCCGCTCCAGATGCGAGGTTCAGCTGGTGATGAAAAGAGCAGCCATCGACATATGCTGTCACCATGCCCTCACATATGTTTGAGTCGTAGTAGTGATGATGTGGAGTAGTCAGCAGAAGAGGGGGTGGAGCTGACATGGGTGGTGTCGGGGAGGGGGCCTCAGTGCAGTTCTGACAGGCCGCCAGGTCTGTCCCCAGTGGGTTCTTTTTGTCTTTCGCATAGCGGACTTCAATGTCAAAACTCTGCAGCGCCATGAGCCAGGAGGCCACTCTGGCGTTGGTGACAGTTCCCTCTCTCAGCCTTTGGCTGTTCAGGAACACCATGGGCTGATGGTTTGTCTCCAAGATGACCTTTTGACCTACAAGGTAGTTGGAGAAATGTTTTACTGCCCAAACTGCTGCTAGCAGCGCTTTCTCACAGTCTGAATATTTCAGTTCAGGTGTACTCAGTGTTTTGCTGGCATACGCCACCACCCTCCTGTCTGAGTCGTACATCTGGTACAGTCCAGCGCTCAGACAGTGCTCCGAAAAACCCACTTCCAGGTGGAAGACTTTTTCAGGATTTGCATAGACGAGACACGGTGCTTTACACAGCTGGTCCTGCAGTGTAGACATGGCCTGTGACTGAGCTGGTTCCCACACAAAAGGCACATCCTTTTTCAGCAGGTCTGTCAGTGGCTTAGCTATGTCAGAATAGTTTTCAATGAATTGCCTGGAATAATTACAGATTCCTAGGAAACTTCTTAGCTCTGAGATATTGGTGGGTTGTTTCAGGTTCAACAGCCCCTGAGCCCTGCACACTTGCGGTCGTACACCGTCAGAGCCTACCAGCAGGCCAACATAGTTCACCTCCTTTCGGCACCACTGACACTTAGAGAGGGAGACCTTGGCTCCTGCAGCTGCGAGCTGTCCCAGAACATGATCTATCTCAGTCAGGTGCGCAGACAAAGTTTTGCTTCTCAGCAAGATGTCATCCACAAAAATGATATTCCCTCTCTCTAGTGCATCGGGACAGGCTTTACGCAGGAAAATAGCAAACTCAGAGGGAGAATTCTTCAGTCCAAACGGCATTCTGTTAAACGTGTACATGGAGCCGCTAAAAGTGAATGCTAATTTATGCTGATCAGCCGGGTGCACAGGTATGTTCCAGAACCCGGACGCAATGTCCAGCGTGGAGAAAAACTTTGCATCCCTGACCTTAGGTAGTTCCTGTTCAATCTGGGTCATAGGCCACCTGGACAACGCTACCTGCTGGTTCAGCTTCCTGTAATCTATGGTCAGGCGCCATTTACCATTTGGCTTCAGGACCGGCCACACGGGGGCAGAGTAGGCACTGTTACATGGTCTGATGATGCCTTTAGTCAGAAGGCTTTGTATGGTCTCCTGAATTGGTCCGTAGGATGCCAGTGGGATTTTGTATTGTCTCACATAAGTAGGCGGGGCCCCTGCTAGGGTGGGGATTTTGGTAGTATGTATGTCTGTGAGCCCACAGTCCAGTGAGTCGAGAGATAAGAAGTCTCTGTATTTTAGCAGTACCTGTCTCAGCATTTCCCTTTCTTCATCTGAGGTTAAAGCGTCAGCTTGTTTTACCACCTCATCAATCTTTGTCAGGACGTCTGCAGGGGGTTGGTCCTGTGTGTCAGTGTGAGAGTGTGCCTTGTCAGCGGCTGCGCTGAGATTTAGCACGTCTGCCGTGTGCAAGGTCATCTCGTGACCTTGGCTGTAGTCGATCCGTGTCACGGAGTCAGGGTCAAGGTCACACACTGAAAACAGAGCAATCGCCTGTGATGGTTTTGTATACATTACGGATGCAGGGTACGGGTCAGGTGACAGAGATGTGGGAATTCTCCCCAGAATCGGAATGTTAAGGTCAAAGTCATGGAAGTTGGAGCTAATGAACCAACCCAGAGGTGTACCCTTAGGGATTATCACATCATCAGCTGTGCTATTTGTTACAGACAGGAAAGTAGCTCTTGCCTCTAGCATTAGCATGGGAGTGGCCTGCAGAGAGAGACCAAGTTCCCAGAATAGCGGACCTGGTTGAAACAGAACCTGGTTGTGCGTTACCATCTGTCCTGATTTAATGCTCACACGCAGAGGCGCGTCCGTGAGTCGACCTGGGATAGTCACCGGGTCAGCGGTGATCACCTGACATGCCTCGGGGATGATTTGGCCTGATTTGAGGTTGTCATGTTTGGTGGGCATAGAGCTTTCCCCGGGGGACGTCAGGGACCACAACACGTCGTTAATCGTGTCCACCTGCACACCTAACCTCACCAGCAGGTCTCCTCCAATCTGGACTGCATGGTGTAGATCAGGGATGACCAGAAAATTGTGAGTCAAATTCCTATTGTTCCACTTCACCTTAAGTGAGCAGACTTTTGTGGCCTTGAGGATCGTGGTTGGACTGGGGTCGGAGGGGTACCTCGTGTTCACCTCCGCACAGGTCAGGTCAAGTTCAGCCTGAAGAGACCTAAACAGGTCTTGGCTTATGGCTGATCTGTCTGCCCATAAGGCTAGGTGTACGTCGTTGACTAGGTGACCTTGAAGTTCAAGGTTTCCCAGCACCTTTGGGCAATAATGTGGTGTAGGTGACGGCTGGATAAAACACAAAAAGGTGTCACGGTCAGTAAAGTCCGTCCTGGTCTCACCTGTCAGGTTGTTAACCGTCAGAGCGTTCGATGCAGGTGAGGTCTGTTCAGTCAGCTGAGCTGTGTGGGTGGTCTCAGCCCCCTGTTGTGGGCTGAGGGTCACCGTGTCTATAACGCAGCAGTCCACGCTGTTTCTCTCCAGGCATGGAAGAGGCAGCGGTTTCCTGACCTGAGCCCAGAGGTTCAGCTTCTGAAAGTCCAGAATCGGTTCGAACCGGTTGAGCAGATCCTGGCCTACCAAAAAGGGGATGTCATTTATAGGTGAGATGTACACAGGGTGCAAAAATTTCACTGGTCCAATCTGGAGCTGGATCAGAGCTCTGGTCACCAGTGTGGTGCTTGAGTCTGCATAAGGTCGGATTTCCAGCTCACATGATTGCAGCTTCAGCTTCTTACCGGCCTGGTAAGCTGCGGTTTTCAGTTTCTGAAACAGGGCATCAGAGATAAGGGTTAAGTCTGAACCTGTGTCTAGCAAGGCCTCATGGTTAATCAGCTCTTCCAAGTTCATGGACAGATAGAATTTCTTTGCAAGTCCACGTTCAGTTAATTTACACAGAAACTGCTGCACAGGGGGTCTGCCAGAGATTTTCCTGATGTCAGCGTTTTCATATGCTAACATGGGATCTGAGTCTATTACCAGAACTGCAGAGGGGTTTGATTCTCCCCCCTCTGGGGATGAATCGGTACCTGCTTCTGATGCATCATCAGCCTGATGCTCAGTGGCAGGATTTACAGATAATTCGTCATTTTCTACCTGTGGAGTTTCAGCTGGGCTGGGAGACCTCGTCTGCTCCTGAAAAACTCCAATGGCTAGCACATCTGGATCCTTTTTCCTGGGCTTTTGTGTGAGTCTCTGAAGGAGAACCTTCAGGTTCTCAAGGTCGTCGGGGTCGAGCAGTCCTGTCCTCCTACTCTGCTTGGTTTCCTCGTCAGTTGTTTTCCGTCGGTTAGGGTTCTGAGTTTCCACAGCATATGGAGGAGGCGGAGACTGGTCTGTCTCAGGGGGTCCTCCTCTGGGCGGACCCCTGTGACCATCTCCCTGATACCTAGGCTGGAACTGTCTGTGATGCTGTGAGGGGAACTTTCTTCTCACTGCTGGACCCGTGGGGTCTCGGTGTGAGAAGTTGCGGTCCCTATCAGGCCATCTAGCCTGGGCTACGTCTGGTCTGCGGCCGAACCTAGAGGAGTTCTGCTGTCTGTCGTACCGCTCTGGTCGGTTGTTATAGTACCGGTCGGGTGGAGGTCGAGTCGGTGCCGTCTCCAGCTCGAGGGACACCGGTTTCGAGTCTAGCTGGAGAACCTCTGGGTCAGCAGACCTTTGGGCAGACAATTTATGCTTCTGAAAAGCTAGTGCTGCCCATTCTCTTAGCTGTCTGATGGAGGAAGTTGCCGGGTTCCCCAGCACGCCCAAGTGTCGGCTGGTGGCAACATTAAGGTTAGTCATGAAGATCTGACGGAAGACAACTTCCTCCTCCATGTTCTGGTAATTCTGTGCTCCAAAGAATGCTTGTCTCAGCCTATAATAGTATTCTTGTGGCGGTTCGTTTCGTCCCTGCCTAATTAGCATTGCTGCTGCTAGTCCAGTCTGGGGCAGGTCACTGGAAAATTCCAGTTCTAGCGCCTGGCAAAATTGGGTGTAGTCAGTCATCACTGAGTCAGGCTGCCTGTCCAGAAACTTACTGACCTCTCGGCTGGAGGTCAGCTTAATGAGGTAAATTCTGTCTGACACTGAAGCATTAGGATATTTTCTGAGGTGGAATTCAATATCCTTAAGGTAACTGCGGGTGTCGTGGCTGCCGTCAGCTTGGGGAGAGAAACGGTTAACATTCCTCGCAATCTTAGCAAGTTCTGTGTCCGAGGGGCCCAATTCACTCTGAATAGATGTGGGTCTCAGTCTGAATGAGCTCATGTCTCTATTCTCACCTGTAAATGGGTTATGCGGGCTTAAAGCGTCCCGCGGTGCAGGAGTGCTTGCTATTCCCAGGTTGGGAGGTAAACCTTTCGGTTCCTGTCTCTCAACCTTCTTTGGCTGGGGCGTGCGTGTAGCATCAAGCTCTTCTTTGACCTGCTTCAGCTCATCAGTCAGAGCATTTACCTGGATTTCTGCCTCGTCGAGGTCAGCTCCTGAAGCTCTCAGCTGGCTCTCTAGATGCTGAATCCTACTTCGTTTCTGCTCTAGTTCGGTTTCATAAGTGCAAATTTCTGCTTCAAGCCCTTCAATTTTCTGCACTGCGTCTCTGAGTGGGGCTACGGTTTCATTTTTTGCTTTCACGGCCTCATTTAGCTTGGTCTGGGTATCTATCAGTTCATCGCTAACATCCTGAAGCTGGCTTGTGAGGTTCTTAGTGGCAGTTTCTAACACTAAGTTCTCCTGCTGTCTGTCTGCCGCCTGAGCTGTCATCTCCTCTGACCTTTCTCTCTCGTCTCTAACAGCTTTCTCTGCAGCTTCTACCTGGAGTTGCAAGGCAACCTTCTCATCCTTTAACAGAAGCACCCTCTGCTGTAAAGTTCCAAACCTGTGATGGGCCTGGCTAATGAGATTATGGGCGTGTTTGAGCTGTCCGAACAGGATAGCTGCGAATTTAGCTAAGGTGGTGGTCAGTGACCTGTCCTTAGGCACCTTAGCTTTCACCTCTTCCATTAGACCCTGTAGGGTATTCTGGAGATCAGAGGCTTCAGTATTCAAAACTGTAGTCATGTAACCTGGTACAGCTTCCTCTGCCAGTGTTGTTAAAATCAACTCCTCTAGGCCCAGCGTTTCGCTCGGCGGGGAGCCGGCGTTGGAATGCGCCATCCTAGAGCTGATGCTTCCAACTGACTAACAACCTGCTAGCAACACAAAAAAAAAAAAAAAACACAAATCCACTTTACTATGAAGCAGTTATAACTACAATGAGGCACAGAGCCTAAACAGCAGAATATAACAATTAACAACAATGAAACCTGGATCCTGCTAGTACTGTACCACGTTTTGCTAGTGACAGTACTGTTCTTCCCAGGGGTCAGTATAAGGTAAGAGCATACGGCTGGTATGTCAAATTACCTGTGGGACTCGGCTGTTGGCACTTTACAAAATTTTAGATTTATACAAACAAAAGAGATTATTATTAACCAAACAGAAAAACTCTTTCCCTACTAGTTACTAAGCTATATGTTGCAACAATCAACAAGGGAGGTTATCATATATCAAAGCAGGATAATTCCTGTGGGAGCCTCAGTCGATGAGGTCCTTGTGGCCCTCACATAAACAACCTGTAAATCTGTATGTACTGGATTAATTCCACATAAATTTCACACAGCAAAACAACAACAAATCAGCCAAGTTTGGCACCTTGGTCTTACACAGCTTGAAAGGGAAAAACAAACCACTAAATAAATGAATTAAGGTATTCGAGTATAAGTATATTTTCAGAGTACAAGGGTTAAATGAGTCAATATATTGAAGATATCACTTGAAACATTAAAGTCATTTAATGGCATGTATGAAGCAATCTTCAGTGACTGTTTCACCTGTTATATTTTCCTACAAGCAAAAACAGGAGATTTTGGATAAGTTTCCCAAGTTGCTGCGCTGTGCAGTCTTACAAAGAGTCAGTGCAGCCGCGTCAGGGAGTCAGATTGTGAGGTTCGAACTGATCAAAAACTGCAATGACACAAATCGCCAGGAGATGGTGTCAATGTAACCAGATACACAGAGGGGTGTTTCCCCCAACAACCACCAACATGCGTCACCAGCTCCGTCACAATGGACGAGCTTAGGACCGCCCCCTGGGTTTCCCCAGCCGGCGCAGTCCTCTAACCTCAGTTAGGATTTGACCGCTGGGAGCTTCGTAGCTCTCCGCGTTCTTCACCCCGTCCACTGATGCACCTCCGTTTTTTACACGGTCACCAGTCCTACAGTTTCAGCGGCTCGGCTCGGCTGCTTTCCAGCGCCTGTGTCGAGCGTCGCGCGCGCGCCTGGGCGCGCGCAGCCAATGGTCTCTGCGCTGTGCTGCGCGGACAGTCAGATCTGTGCGTTCTGTTGCACAGGTATTTGTCACACCAACGTGTTCACTACTTGTCCCCTTTTAAGCACGATAACCCGGTTTCCACCGGAGTCTTCGCCTCTTATTAAAACACCAAAACCACCGTTTAAGTTTCAGCTCTCCGCGCGCCCGCGGAGGAAACCTTAGATGTTTCCACAGGGATCAACAACAGCCTTCCAGGCTTTCAAACACTCAGCCAAATTTCCTTTTTCAGGATTTTAACTCAGTTTCTGCCCAATCAAGCGCCACTGCAGGCACACTCTGCAGGGCTGCAATTAAACTCCTACCGGCTTCTCCCCTTCGGAGAAACGCGGCTCGCTGCGGTGAAAGGTAGCTAGTCTTTCTCGCACCGAATGGAGGTGAGCCCAGACCCGACTTAACCCGGCACACTCGGATTTAAAGCGGTCTGTGACTCGCGAGATTGGATTTTCAGTGGCACACTCACTAAATCGTCTCGCCAGGCCTTATTTCAGCGCATCCGCGCTGTTGCATGCAAATTCATTCAACTCACTTACGAATAGACGGGAAATAGGCTACACCTTTTCCGCTCCGCTCCACAACATTAATTGTTCGCTTATGAACCTCAGCACTGCTTTCATTTAGTGCACATAACGATCATGAGTCGGTATGTGCGAATTTACTGGGTGATAAAGACAGGTAAATCGGTCTTGCAGCCTCACGCGGACGCACCATAATATGTTGTGATTCTACATATGATATTAATATTAATATCAATATTTCTATTAATATCAATATTAATACAGCCTCGGGCACCACCCTGTCTGATGAATTTTAGCTTAAGCTCAGACCCGACATGGGAAAGGCCTGGAAATTGAATTATTAACTAAAATTTGGATAAATTCAGTCTCAGGTGAGTTCTTGCTGCAACAGATGTTTACCTGGAGTTATACACCCAGAAAACTCAAGACACAGATCTGGAATAATCACATTGGGTTTATTCAGCCACAAAGCAGATTCAGCACAACTTTGCAAATTTATAGCACAGTAAGAGTCAGGAAGGAGGAAAAAGCTTGTATCTATAGGAAAAATGAGTTGCACAGCTATCAGAAATCACCTCTGCATAACAGACATGAAAACTTCGATTCGTTGCACCGCTAATTAAATGAGATGAAATTAAGGGAGTCCCTAATGAGAGATGAATGAAACTAATCCCGTAGTGAAGTAAGAATGAGGATTCTACTGGGGAGGGGTCTATAATTTGGAGGAGAATTTAGAGTTAGATCGAATGAATAATTAGCTATAATTGATGCGTGACTGCCAAGACACCATCTGAAATCAGAGCGCTGTGAGAGGTCTTACGTGGGTCTGAAGGTTCTCCGACTGGGCGAAACTTCCAGGGCACTTTTCCCGGTAGTGATGTCCTGCGGAGTTCGAGACAGACGGTGTGTAAGCCAGAAAGTCGCTCTCTTCCGGGCGGGACTCCGTCCGGTCCGGGTTGAGGATGGCGTGGTCCAGGGGCGCAGTCACGGGGCCGCAAATAATAATAGTGAGGTTTGTGAAAGGTGGATGGCTTCACCCTCCAGAACTCACAATTTACTCTTAAAGGTTTGGTCCTGATTACCGTTTATCACGTATGGAGATGCCAGTAAACGCTGGACCAGAAGGCAAGAGGGGGCCGGTGGATCTCTAGACTTTAAATCTCGCGCGCAGAGAAACAAAAGTCTTGTGGATCAAGACAGAGTTCAGGACCAAACGCGACTTAAGATACGCGTACTTTGGGGTCGCCTGAATTACGGGACACGAAGAAACAAAAGGGAGAAGACGAAAAGCATAAAGAAACTTAAAAACTCAAAAAAAACTCTCCAGAACTAGTGTTCTGGCATTTGTAGGCCAATTTGGGTGGCCGCCCCCCTAAGGTCGTCCACCATTGACAGAGCAGAAATTTCCCGGGAGATTTTCATTGACCAATGGGAAATTGGTCCGCCAATCACGGTGACCAGGTGGCTTCTACTGTTCCGCCAACAGAGGGCGCTGTTGCCTTACTTTCATCTCATGAAATGAGCAATGCGGTTGAATTATTTGTCTTGATCAGATTTCTGAAAAAGGAATATTGTTATTTACCTTCTCACATACAGGTTAAAACTCATTCTTTTTCTTGTGATTTCATGAAGCACAAACACATAACATAGCCGGTTCGGGATCAGGGGCAAAAGGAGGATTCCTGTAAAATAAACTTGGATGTTTAGTCAAAACACTTCATTAAATTCCCCCTACTTACTGTTGTTACTCTTTACTTGGGTTTTCCCTTTTCTCCTTTTGGTAAGTTCTAACCGAGTAATAACCATTATCCTAAAATTCATGATTCTGCAGTAAACCTCAATGTCAGAGTTTCCTTAGTTGCAAATATCAAAAGCAAACATATAGTGAGTGATATATGGATATATATATATATATATATATATGTAGCCTTGACTGTAATGCGGCATTTCTGTTAACCCATCAACATACAATACAGTGAGATTACATTACCAAATGTTATTTAACTGATAGCAAAACACTCTTTTCATTCTGTGGTCCTGGGGTGGTTCAGAGTGGGGGTTAGGTCTCCAGACTTCCCCCCATCGGAATGTCCTGAGGTGTGTATTGGCTCCTCCGGGGGTCTGACAACCCCAACCTGGTTGAATGTCAGTTTGATACAGTCCAGTTCCCTTATCACCTTCAGATCGGAATTCAGGGGGATGGTGTAAGTTGCTGTCTGTGACCCACACAGTGACTTATGTATGTAAATCAATCTTAGCATTGTGGGACCATCTGGTCCGTGTTTTTCTTAGAGTCAGGATCCTGAGGTGCGACATCCTTATCTGTGAATTTAGTGAGACAAGGTGAACTGTTGCAAAGACCCCCACACTCATGGGCCTCGCGTTCCTGGTGGAGACATAAACAGTCATGAATTTTGATCCAGTGGGAGAGGGTCCCTGTCCCAAGGAAAGGGAG
>JALJCO010010758.1:1427500-1446765 GCA_023101725.1 Atherinomorus stipes | reverse complement strand
GGTTCATCAATTGAGGGAGGTGCCTTTTCAGACCTGAATGACCCATTGAAAAAAGCAGCCAATGTTCAAAGAAACACTTTGAAAATCCATTTTAAAAAACCCCTATAAGAAATTCTGAGAGTACTGGTCCTTAGATCAAATTTATAACGAAATCAGGGGAAGATGAATGCTATTGCACTTCACTGTAAGTACATATTTTCATGTGAAATGAAAGTAAACTGAACATTTTTTGCACTTTGTTTTTGAATTACATGAAACAAAATAACATCTTAGTGATCCAAACTTGGTAAAGTGTGGGAAGAAAATCTGTAGAGAGCAGTCAATAGGCTGAACAATTCAGTTCATCTGTGATCCAATAATAGGCTGGAAGGGAGATACTAAAAGTGTCACCTCGTGAGGGAGCCTAGAAGAGTCCAGATGATCAATTAATCCAAACGTACAGAGCAATTATTTCTACCACCTCTGCATGCCCCAGAGACTTCATTATAATTAGCTTTTACAGTCAGTGGTTCCTTTTATTCAGAACAATAAGGCGGTGGATTGGATCTCTGGTCAACGTTGAATCAGGTGTTGCATCCCTTTCAGACCTTCCTAAAATAAAATCATTTGGCTTGCTCTGCACTGGCTGGTAGGAAGCTAAAATATTAGCATCAAATTTATGTTCAGGCCTCATTTTTAGTCAACAAAGACACAGAAATATAAGAGGCCAGCTGACGCCTCATGCTTTATAACTGCTTTTCTCTAAGGATAACTGTAAATGATTACTTCACATTAAACACTTATTCAGGAGAACAATATCTACACCACTTTCAGGCCTCAGGCCTCCAAAAACATCCGGGTTTTCTGTCAAAATCCAATCTGTCCATAAAAGAACTAATTCTCAGGGATTTTATATGCCCTTCTCAAATGAAGGACACATAAACATATAATCATGACATAAAAGCTATTTTAAAGGTTAAGCCACCAACTCTTGCCACCCCTTTGTTTATCATTTTTAAAGCTTTGTGTGTCCAGCTGACGCAGAGAAATGCATTAACTTTTAGCAAATAAACCAATGGACTGCAGTGTCCCAGATACTTGATGAACCAGAATCTTTCCACAAACAGGAAAGCCTCCAACAGCAAATCTTCCCTGGAGTCTGGAGGGGTTTTGTTACTATTTAGACCAACTCCAGTAAGGAACAGTGACGTAGTGTCAGCCTCACAACTTTGCATTATTCTGATATTTATCTCAGTTTCTGGGACGCTCGACACAATGAGCAACAGATAGCTGCTGCTCTGGAACTTGAGCCCATCTTAATGGGTGATTATGAGTAATTTAATCACCTCTGTCAGCATGCATTTGCTGCATCCCCTACAGCGGTTGCTCATTTGTTTCCTAATAAGATTATTCATAATTTGACCTTCTTTCAGGGAAGACTGGGCTGACTAGCAATTTGTATGGTGCATATTTGCAATTAATAACCTTTCATTTGAATGAAATATTGACATTTTTCTGAATTGAATGCATAAATTTATTTGTAAAAGTTCAAATTACTTGATAGATAGTTCAAGCATTCAAATGTTAGGAAAATATCAAAGTAGCAGATCATTACAAAGCTATTTTTATGAAGTTCCTTGTGGATTGGTGTGGGAAAAAAATCTTATCTCAAATGGCAACGAAACTTAGAGAGTTGGTTGTATATTAACTGGGGTTTTCCTGCATATAAAACTACAAGGCAGCCTAATTTCACGCCTGTTACTGTTATTTTCTGACAACTGTTGTGGTAGATGGATGTCTGTTTAACTGCAGTTTGCAGCATTGCGCCCATGTGGTGGCGCTGTATCAACTAGAGTGCACCAGATGTCGCTGCCAATGCCCAAAGAGACAGAAAAGAGCCGTGATATCTCCGTCCTGGAGGATTTTTCTTTCAATGTCGCCAACTTAGTGATTTGTCCCTGTATTTGTTTTCTGACCCCTCTAACGACCAACAGTCTTCTGCTATGATGCTGGATAAGATTAAAAAAGAAAAAGGAGGAGGAAAAAAGCAGAATCTGGAGACACTACAGATGATTACGCAAAAAAGAAAGAAAAAAAAGGAAAAGAAAAATAATATTGTAAAAGCGGCTTAGGGAAACTGACAAACTGCAGACTTTCTTCACAACACCGGGATCAACCATTTACATGCGTTCAGCCAGAGGCTTCCCCCAGCTCTGCTTCAATAAAGGCCTGTCCAGATTATCCCTGTCCACAGTGATAGCTATCTCTTAAGAAATGACCATTTGATCCTGATTTTTTTATTTAACCATTTTTCTTTTGTTTAAAGGTACAGCATGTAAGAATTACTGACATAGTGGTAAAGGTGGGTATTTGGAAAAAAGATGTTTTCTGAAAAATAACTTCATATTCTAAACACTGTTATGAATGTATGGTGGCCGTTAGGGGCCAAAATTCTCCCAGATATAAAGATGTTTTCATCTATGAGTGGATCCAGTGGTCTCAGGTGTAGCTATGACTGTGCTATGAGTAACTAATTTTCTTGTGCTTTTAGGCATTACTTATCCCAAACAGTCTCTAACTCTCATTAAACAAAGCTGGTACAACAGTTTGAAATTCAGAGGGTTCTCACGTTACACATTGTTTTGTCCACTTAGGGACAACGTAGTAAAAATGGCAGCACAAACATGGCAGCCTCCATGTTGTCCACCCCAGCAAGTAGATATAAATGACTCATTCTGAGAAAATAAACATATGACAGTTATTCTAGTGAAGCAATTACACACCAATAGAAACAGTTTTGAATCATATATGTACAATTTTTCTGCCACTGACCTTTGTCTTTTTACACACTGTACCTTTAAAAACGTATAGTGGAAAAATGTAATTTCCATTTGGGACTGTTAAAATGTAGTTTAGTTACAATCAATATGATCATGGACCCTAACCTCCACGTAGAGCAAATAATGAGCTATCTTCGAAGGACTGACCCAAATCCAAAGACTAGGAGTATTTGCTGAGAGAAACACCAAAAAAAGATTCTCTGAAACTGAATGAGATGTTCAAGTGTCTTTTGTTCTACATTAGCCACTCGCCAGTATTTGCTTGTTGCGTCTTGAAAAATAATGAAAAAGTGTTGATGAATCACCCGTACTCAGGACTAATATTGCATCAAATGAAATGATTTCTCATTTGTTTTTAATCTCAGCAGAGCTGATGAAGAACCGGGGGGTGGGACCACATCAGGCCACGATAGCCGACTAATCAGAGACTGGGCATGAGGAGGAGGTTCCCCCCCAGGTTCTGTTTAACGGGAAGCATGTAAATATGCCGAGGCAAACAGCACTCAGCTGTTTGTTTCTCAAGATTCAAGCAGACTCTTGATCGTAAAGAGCTACACAGAGGATGGAGCACAACGCAAAGCTGTGAGTTCAACCTGTGGAAGAATTGCCGTTTTTTTGTGTGAGCATAAGTTGGGTATGACTGATTCATTAAAGGCTCATGGTTCTATGAGAATCTGACATAACAATCTGCAAGTTAACATTTTTAATGGGGTCAGCTTCATCTGAAACTAGCGTTAAGTTGTTTGCTGGCTTGTCTCCATTTAGCTTTACATCTGTATTGTGAATCAGAAGATGCACCCTTGACAGTTATGAAAGCTACTAATGAGTGACAATGGGGCCAATTGCTAATGATAGCAGTTAGTGTTCTGCAGACAGGCAACAATCATGACTATCATTAGTGATTAATCATGCTGTCTGCCACATCATTTCACTTCATCTGCAGAGCCACGAAGCTTTTATCTTCCCATGTCAGTCTTGAAAAGCATATCTGACCCCAGCCGTTACCGACACCGCCATGAGACTGAGCAGTGGCGGTTAGAAAACTCATTTGTATGTGCATGGGTGCAGGCAAGAGGGGGAAAAGCAGCCCAGACTCTAGATGAAGAGAGATACGGATTGATAGAAAAAGATAATGTGACATTGTGGCAAAGTATTCTCGTCAAGTATTTCCCAAAATACACCTTCTGTGCTATCCAGGCACAGTGGGAAGCTGAAATGATGCGTTGTGGCTTTCAAAAATCTCCCCATAATATGCTGTCACCCAGCACATATTATTTTTGTAGCGAGCCCTGCACACACATCTTTGTGCTGTGGAGGGTTACAGTTTGTATCCCAGTGCCGAAGGGAATGACAGGTAAACTGCGTACGCTTGGTAGTTCTGTGCTGGTGTCTTGCTACAGCGACGGCCGGCATGTGTCAGGGCTAGAAACCTGTCAGAGGAGTGGGCAGGATCAATCAACTGAATACTAACAGTGTCAGTTACCTTCACTGACACGTTTGACTCGGACATACACTATATTGCCAAAAGCTTTTGCTCACCTATCCAAATGATCGAATCAGGTGCACCAATCACCTCCATGGCCACAGGTGTATAAATGAAGCAGCTAGGCATGTAGACTGTTTTTACAAACATTTGTGAAAGAATATGTCACTCTCAGGAGCTCAGTGAATTCCAGCATGGAACTGTGATAGGATGCCACCTGTGCAACAAATCCAGTCATGAAATTTCCTCGCTCCTAAATATTCAACAGTCAGCTGTCAGCTGTATTATAAAAAAAATGGAAGTGTTTGGGAACGACAGCAACTCAGCCATGAAGTGGTCGGCCACGTAAACTGACGGAGCGGGGTCAGCGGATGCTGAAGAACATGAAGAGGTGGCCAACTTTCTGCAGTAAATCACTACAGACCTCCAAACTTCATGTAGCCTTCAGATCAGCTCAGAACAGTGAGCAGGGAGATTCATGGAATGGGTTTCCATGGAGGAGCAGCTGCATCTATCCATACATCACCGAGTGAAATGCAAAATGTGGATGCAGTGGTGTAAAGCAGCCGCCACTGGACTCTAGAGCAGTGGAGGTGTTCTCTGGAGTGATGAATCACGCTTCTCTACTGGCAATCTGATGGAGGAGTCTGGGTTTGGCGGCTGCCAGGAGAATGGTACTTGTCTGACTGCATTGTGCCAAGTGTAAAGTTTGGTGGAGGGGGGGTTGGTGTGGTGTTGTTTTTCAGGAGCTGGGTTTGGCCCCTTAGTTCCAGTGAAAGGAACTCTGAATGTTTCAGCATACCAAGACATTTTGGACAATTCCATACTCCCAACTTTGTGGGAGCAGTTTGGAGCTGGCCCCTTCCTCTTCCAACATGACTGTGCACCAGTGCACAAAGCAGGTCCATAAAGATGGATGGATGGATGCAGAGTACTGGTGTGGAGGAACTGGACTGGCTTGCACAGAGTCCTGACCTCAACCTGATAGAACACCTTTGGGATGAATTAGAGTGGAGACAGAGCCAGGCCTTCTCGGTCCAACATCAGTGTGTGACCTCACACATGCGCTTCTGGAAGAATGGTCAAAAATTCCCATAAACACACTCGTAAACCTTGTGGACAGCCTTCCCAGAAGAGTTGAAGCTGTTCTAGCTGCAAAGGTGGACATAAGTCATATTGAAACCGATGGATTAGGAATGGAATATTGTTACTTAAGCTCATGGTATGTGTGCAAATACTTTTGGCAATATTGAGTATCAAGGCCTTATGTTTCTGTGAATCCTTGGCTGGCCAATAGTCCGATTTCTAGTATTAACTCGGCAAACAATGTGTGAGGCATGTCAGGAAGATGAACTGGTGCTATGCAAATCCAAACAATAATGCATGAATTCCTTGTGTATATGTCACATTAACCATTGATGATAAATCCTAACACGCAAAGCTTTCTGTTGTGACAGAGATGTGGAAAATCAAACCACATCCCAGCACCATAAGCTGGTGCACAGACAGCAATACACAGCGGATAACAGAATAGTTTTACTTCAATCAAATCAAATTTATGAAAATGAAACTAACTGGAAACAAAAAAACAAAACAATACACTGTAAGAGTCAGTAATATCAGCAATGTGAGACGGGCTTGGACTGACGAAAAAATTGCTGGAGGGGTGTAACGTGATGGACAACCAAATGAAGCAACAGCCAGAAAACCTTGCAGTTCTCTCCCTCAGCATCACAGATAGAGGAAAAAAGAAGCGATTTACTGAAACTGAAAAAAACTAATGAGGGAAGTGAAGACCTGACATCAGATCTGAGGTCCCAGAGCATTCGTTGAGGAGGATCAATGGCGACAGATGCTGCAGTGGAGAGCCATCTGCCTCTGAGGGGCTATGTCACATGCTGGCATCGTCACAAAAACAATGAAAGGTGCTGCAGAGGAGTCCAGGAATAATCTGAAAGGCTACTGGAGTGGTTCCTTCTCTGACTGACAAATTCTAGCTACAGGACAAAGGTAGAAACCCCACAGCTTATTATAGCTCAGATGTTTTACGTTTATTGCTTTACTAATAACTTAAAAACTGTGAATAATTTAAATGATTTCAATCTCATCTTCTAGTCATAACAGGAGTCATTTAAGGTTCCATTTCTTCTAGAGACAGGTTACACTTTATCATTTAATTAAAAACTAAAGTCTGATGCTTGTTTATCTGATTTACATGACGGCACTTCAAACTTGCTCTCTATGTTTCCCATAGTGGAGTTCTGTCCTGAAGCACACACATACAGGAAACATGCTTCTGCCAGAGGACAGCATGTGCCATCCCTACAAAAACCACCTGGAAATCAGCCAAAGACATTCGTGTCTTTTAAACCCTCCAGGGAGTGAAGGTGGAAATTCTCTCATTCCACTGAGGAGAGCCAGAGTATTTCTACTCTTCCTCTGTTAGGGCTGCTGAGTACAACATGTCCATCTCAGGAACGGACACATCAAAGAGGCAGAATCAACCATTATTGTAGTTTCTGAGTTGTTTTACGGCTTAAAATGAATCCAGTATTCTTTGTGGGTTTTTATTGACGTTAACATGTTATCTGAGATATGAACTGTAGGATATTAAAGCCGCTCCCCTGGATGAAATGGTCTTCATCAGGACCAGAGACCATTAAAAGAGGGATGACCCCTCCCCTAATACGTCACCTGTTGGTTTCTGGAGAGCTGAAAGTGAAGCCAGTGGGCGTTCCCATCGTCACCATCTTTGCTGCGTTGCCGTGTCGTCACTCCCGGAAAGTACAAAAATGGAGCAAAGCGCAGGCGCTGTGCCATGTGCACCAAATCGCACCCGTTGTAGTCAATGGTTTGACTTACATCAAACACGCCGCAGCACTTGAGAAGGCGCTCCATCATAGCTCCGTAATGTTGCGCCACTGTGTTCCAAACATACAGTACGCGCCAGCTCTATTTTTGACAGAGCACGCACCGACACCATGTAAATTTCAGGAGTTCAGATCGGACCAGCAAGGGAATCATACACGGGACATTCGGTGTAAAACATCTGGTAACTTCCTAAAAGAAAAAGCCACCGTGCTGAATTTTAACTGCTGAACTATCTGAACATGACATCATCTCAGTGGACACAAGGTTTTGGAGATATAAACAAACAATGACACACAAACATGGACAAAATTAACTGTCTGGATGAGAATCACACTTGATCTTATAAAAATCACGCCCCTCAGTTGACATGCCGGTAAATTTGACCTAATAAACCTAAAATAATGTTTTGAACCAGGCTGTAAACATGTTTATTTCGGCTGTAAACATGTTTATTTCTATTGTGAAGTTGGCCTTTTTGCCACATACATAACAGGAGTCTTTGGGGATTTGCTCTGTTTTGCAGCCCCTAGTGGATGAAGAATAAATTACAGTTTTTGGACTTCAGGGTGGCTTCTAGTTGGCCACCGGAGGTTGCCCCCTTGATTGGGATATTTAAAAAGTTCAACTTTTTTCTACCCTGAGTGTTTCTTACCTCTGTCCTCCAGTCATTTATGGAAATTTATTCACCAACGAAGTTTGGAAATGCAGACAATAATTATTTAGTTATTATCATGTCATATTCATGCTATAATGGTGGGCTACCTGCTAGAGTTCATGAATACATGCCTGAGCAGAGCTGAATCCCCACCCCCAGACCCTGGAGGCTGTTAACCAGGAGAGAATACTGATGTGTATTATCATATTACTTCCACAGTTTGTGGCAAAACTAATGCTGAAACTTTAACTAGAACTCTGAACTCTGTACTGCCCCCCTAGTGGATGCATTTCCCAGCAACCACACAAACCTGAAAGACCCACTCCAATCCTCCTTTTTAATTAATCCTCCTTTTAGTTATTCAACAACATACTAAGTTATTTTTTAAATTGGGATTATAAAGTTTTTTGTAGCCAAAATCACCAAATCTTTGCCATTTCCCAGGACTCTGCTTCTGCAGAGCGCCAGCAACTCATTTGCATTTTGTGTCTAGGTTGTCAGCAGTGCTGAAAGTTGAAATGAATTGCTGCTCAGTCAGCCCAGAGAAGTTGGTTCTACCTGTGGGGCTTGACATGAGGCTTTTTTGGTCTTTTTCTGTCTAAAGTATAATTTGTGAATATAATTTTAATACATATCTTTTCCCAGAGTAATTCCTTCCCCAAATTGTTATATTAGCTACTGTGTTACAAGTTATCAGAGATCGCAGGTGTCAAACTTTGTCTTGGATTCTTTGAATCCTTTAATGATAATATGCACTTTAGATGCAAAAATATGCAAATGCCTCCCAATATTTCTTTGAGAAATTTAATTTTAAATATTATTTTCTGTCCAATTCATTGACAAGACAGGAGGTCCTCTTTCCAGCGATGTGTGCTGCTTTTATCATGATTACAATCACTTTCAACATGGATATAGTACCTTTTTAAAAACTTTATTTCAACCCCAAATTCACCAACATGTTTTAAAAGTGTTGCAGGTTTGAAATTCAAAACTGGATGTTTGACATGAAATCAAGACAGAAAGTGAGATATCAAGGATTCACATGGTCAACATTAAAACAAAAGTGAACGTAAATGAAAGAATGGCTATATTTACTGTTTATTTATTTGCCATTTCCATTCAGTCCTATCTTTTCTCAGCAGAATCACGTGCCTGTACATTCTGGGATTTCTTCAACTGAAATTAAAAAAAAAAAAAAAAACTGTGGGCATAAATACCAGTTGCAAGGTTAAGTTTTCACTCTTTGCGGCAACAAAAACATTAGCTTTTAAAACACTGAAGACACGCCCACTACTCTGTTTCAGCTTCCAGCAGTGGAGAACGGATGGTACCTCGAGTTGCAATGCTTATCTCCCTCACCCCAGCTGGGGAAACCGTTATGTCACAGTACCTTTTTTTTTTATTTGCAGCCTTAAAATTAGCGTGGCTTAACGTTCCCACAATGAAACCAGAGACTGGACTTGGTTGTGTTTGGAAATGTCAGCTAATCTGTCTTCCAGGGGATGAAAAAGCAGCCGTTGGGGATACTCTTGTTTCCTCTAAAGAAATCAATGAAAGAGGCGGTTTTATTTGATAGTAGGCTACAAGAGAGAAATGGGTTCAACTTGAAAATACATTTAGGAAATGGTGGGAAAGAGCATGAACAAGGGGAACTAAATAAGGCTGAAGCCATACTGTAAATCACTTTGGATGGAAAAACATTTAACTTGACAAATTGTAGATGACTTTAAATTTAACAACATTTTTCAGTGTTGCTTGCATTGTTAAACAAAGTAGCGTGCAAAGGTCTCGGGCTACTGCTCATTTCTTCATATATTGCCTCCAAGCAATCACACTTTACTGTAACTTTTTGATATGGCTGATATCATGAGTCATTTCCAGTTCAGTCTTTGTACTGGACTGTTCTTTGAATGGGTTCTTTGTTTGTTAGGCCTCTTAACAATAACCTACAGATTATTTAAACATCAAATCCTATTCCTAACTAAAAAGATGAAGCAGTATTTTGTTAATATAAAAGACAACTTTGGGAAAAAAAATATTTATTATTATATCTTTGAAAAAATTGTTAGGAGTAGCCTGTTGCAGAGACACGCTTGCTCCCATTTCACCAACAAGGTGATACCCACAGAACTACTAGCTGTAAACTTGGCATGTGTCAGTATGATACGCAGCCTGTCCTAAGAAGTTTGAAGGAAACTGGACAAATGGAGGATAAAAGAATAAGGGTCATGTCTAAAAATCTATTTGTAGCAGATGAATTGAATCTGAAAATGATACCCCTTCAGAAAAAAGATCCAGCCAAGACCTGACACAGGACCTGAGAGATGCCTCTGAATCTTCTGTTGATCCATCTACTGCACTGATGCATCATCAGAAATGGTCTCTATGAAGGGTGGCTGTCAAGGAGCCATTTTTAAGTGAAACAGGGTATAAAGCTGAGGTGTGCTGAATGATGCAAGAACTGGACTGAAAATCACTGACAACAGGTCTGATGGAGGGACGAATGCTCCCCAGAGCCCAAAGCTTTCTGACGCAGTCTGGGATCATCTTGACAGAAAACATAACCAAAGGTAGCAAACATCCGAAGAGCAGCTTTGGAAAGTCCCCTCTACGGGAGTCATTCTTAAACAAAGATTCGGCCGTAAGAAAAAAAAAAACAGTCTGTTTTAGACCTGTGGGCAGTGGGACCACCGCGCTCTTTCAATACACAACAATCCTGTTATCATGTTGCAACGCATCTTCCCACCACCAGGTGGCAGTAGCCCAATGTCCATTGTTGCCAACTTAGCAAGTGTTTCTATAGACAAAGTTTCACGGCCGAAACCATTGGAGCCACCATGTTGGCTCGTTTCTGCCAAGGGCTTCCGGTTACCACGGTTACAGGATATCTTACACTGAGGACATACGCAAATCAACAACACACATGGGAAGAGCTCCCGAACTCGAAGACTGAAAAGTGGATATTGTTAAACCCAAAAAGCGGTCTTGGACATTTTGTGCCGTACGTTGTAGCAGCTTGTGAAAACAATTAAAATATGAACCTTGTTAACTGAGCGAACTCACCATAGGACAGCAGCCACGCTATACGTGACCGAGCACCGGGTGCACCCGCTGCCTCAAACTCTCCATTCTCCTTAACTAAAAAAAACCCACCGTAACCACCACTCAAGCCTTCTGGCAGGAATCATCCAGACTCTGGCTCGGTGTTAACATTTGTCTTCATGGACACTAAACTGCCGTGTGTGAGTCGCTATCAACACACAGCCGACTGGGTCACCATGTAAGTCTACGGCGTTCCTGTTTATCACCATAGGACCCAACAAAGTACAAAAATATATCGCTAGTTGTAACACTAGGTCATTTCATCATATTATCCTCCCAGTTCAGTGTTGTAGCAGGTGAGGAAGTAATACAACACGTTCTTTTATAAGAAATAAATGACAATGTTACCATTATAGAGACATCACTATTCAATGTAAATGAATGGATATATTATCGACCGGAAGCGCTTGGCAGAAATTGATAGACTGAGGAAGTCAAACAGAAATGTCCGTGAAACTTGTCTATGTTTAGCAACTTTTCAGACTCCTGTTGTGACTTATTTTCAAAAGGAAACTAGCAACAAACCTAGTGACTTTTCCTTTTGTTTATGGAGACCGATAAGGCTATATCGCTCTCCGCCCGTTCGTCGGGTGCTGCCTGCCGTCAGCCCCTCCCTCCCCGTTTCCTGGCCCTCACTCACTGTTTATGCTTTCCTGGTGCAGCAGCTCTTCCAAGCTGCTGTGAGATGATCACTCCTCCTCATCCAGATAACAAATGAATTGTGCAGGAGTGAGAAAATGCTTTCTTTTTCCCTGGACAAAGCATAAAAAGATTAATTTTGGCTGTCCTATGGCATTATTTTATTTCATTTTTGCCGCAAAGTCCATCGTACAAATATGTTAGAAATCATAAATCGTCCATTATAGCCTAATGTAACAGTTGCTGCTTATTGCCCATGATGCCTTGTGGCACACCTGGGTCTTCTTTGTACCATGATGCAAATGTGTATGTCAACCCTTCAGTACCCTTGTAAACTGGCAATGTTGCATGTTCTGTGACTGTGCATGCGCTAAAGTGACTGGCTGTCGCAGTGACGTCATTTAGCAACGTCTGGCGACTTATCAGCCAGCCAATAGCGATTTTTCTCCCTAAAGAGGTGGCAACAACGCTAATGTCCCAATTCAGTTCAGTAAACTCCAGTAAGCAGAAGAAGACCACCAACTAGCCACTAGCTTGCAGCGAAAGAGAAGAAGAAGTAATTAAAATGTAATGTGATGTAAAAGAAGCCATGTTTATAATTCAGATTGGTTTGTGACCAAAATGTCTGTTTATATCAGATCTGTATATCAGTGGTGCGCATAATTTTTTTAAATATTTATTTTTTATTTTCCTTTTTTTCAACGGGAGATTTTATGCATGGTTGGGTCCTGACAGATGCAGCGGTGCCATTGAATGGTTGCTGTTTTTGGCAAATGCTGGAGTATTGCGACAGCTGTGTTCATAATTAAAACAATTATGACCGATGGAACGATAAAAGATATTTATTTAAAAAAGAAGTAATCAAAATGAAATGACGAAGACAAAATGGTCCCAAACCTCCCGGAAAAGCCAAAAAATAATACATAAGAGCAATACAGTAAATAGAGGTAACAAGGGAGAGCTGAGAGGTCTGGATGGAGGCCCAGCTACTTTATGCTAATGCTAACGCTAAACGTCATGACGCTCTGAAGCCTTCAGCGCCTATAGCTGCAGCATCTACAAACCAAACCTGACACTTTTTAAGTAAACGAACCAAGAAAAGAGGAGAGAAAAAAGGAACTACAGATGTAGAAAATGTCTGTCATGTCTTGAAAAAAAAAGTTCCCAAAAACTATATGTATTTTTTATTTATTTTATTTCGCTTTTAAAGATGAACTGGAACATTATATTTTGAAAGTATTTTATCACTGCTCCATTTTATTGATCAGATTTATGTTTTTTTTAACCATTTCCATCAGTTTTTCCAAGTTCTTTTTTTTTCTGTGATACAATCTAATATTTAATAGATTTTGTGTTGATAATCCTGACAAACTTATGATTATTGCACCTCCTGTTTAATGTGCAATTTCACATACATGTGATATGTCTGTCTGTGACAATCTAATGACTTATTTTTCATATCCTCATGTTATTTTTGTTTATCATGTCATTTTTCATAGAGTTCAATCTGTTAAGCACAAATAGACTTGGTTTAGTTACTCTGAATTACAAAAACACAATCAAACCATACAATATGTGAAGACTACTCAAAGTAACGACAAGAAAGCTGGTTGTAGGGGGGTTTCAGACTGCATTGAAGAATAAAGGTGCTCATCCCAAACACTGATTTTCAAGCTAGCTAGAAATAAAACAAGACTACTTTTTTTTTACTATGTAACTCAATTTTTATTAACATATTTTACAAAATCTCTGCCACTAATTTGTTTTTTTTCTGGCTTTATTTAAAGAAATTGAGGGTTGCTCAAGATTTTTGCACAGCACTGAAGACAAAATTCAATTTAAATTTGTGTTTTTGCCCTAAATGTCTGAGCTGTGAGACTGACGGCACTTTTGCTGTTTAGTCTGAAAAACAGAATTGAGAATCTTTTCGAATCTAATCTCCACAACTTATCATCCCCTCAGACTAACTGTATCTACCGCCTTTTACCAAAGTTTCTCATTCTCTTCTCCATCTCCCATCCCTGCAGTCTAAATGAATGGGTGCGGGTGTAGTGTACTATCTGTGGCAGGCCGGAGGAGTTTTGATTAATTTCCGACGCTCACCCAAACTGATGCACTGACAGCCCCGATTGTTCTGTAGCCATGATAAATGCCCCATAAACAGATGCTCCAAGCCTGCTAAATGTGCTAACTCTCCATCCACGCAGGCCCACAGAGGAAAATAGAAAGGCTAGAAAAGCAATCAGGGTGGCCCACTCCACTCTTTGCTCTCATTTCCACATTAAAGCTTCCAGGGTGACGGGACGAAACTGGTGATTCCAGCCAAAGTAGAACAAATGGCCCTTTCATGCTTGCTCCCCTTAATGTGGTAAAAAATATATTAATAATTCTTTGTTAAACGGTCTTGTGTTATGGTAATCCCTAGTGGGACAATGTGTAGGAAACATTACTCACTTTCATAATGAGCCAATTAAATGGTTGAAAAACAATTCAGAACACTTGTCAGATAATCTGCCATCTGCAATAAAGAATCATTTTCAGACTCTGAGGACCAGGTTACCTCACGATAATGCACTTATCACAAGCACAACTATCTTTGTTTCCATCCACACACCCATCTTAGCCTTTCTGAGTCAGCACTGCCTCTGTAAATCACATACACTGGCCCTAGAGACGCAGTGAGCCTTTTGAAAAGGTGTGAATCCTCTTCCTATCTCACTCTGGCTTCAGTAGGAGACCTTTAGGATGGCTGACTGACAGAGCTGCGTGACAAGAGCTGAAAAACAAGCAGATAAATCAGACTCTGCCTACCCAGTGCACCTCATAGTGCCCATCAGTCAGCCAAATGGGCCACACACCCGCTGCAAATTTAAACCTATCAGCGCTCCGGAGGGAGGGGGGTGAGGCAGGGTAGTAATATGCTTGTTCATGTCCTGGTAAAAATGGAAAAGCTTTACAGTAGGTCCAACGGTTACAGTATGCACTCCATGTCCAGAGTAAAGAATAAATGGAAGCTTTTTTATTAACAGAGATATCATGGTCTGGAGGGTTTCAGTCTTGTTTTGGTTCTATCTTAGTCCCATCTAGTTTCATGTTTTATTTTTTAGGTTTTTCATCTTTCTGTATTCTGTTCAGATTACTTCCTGATCCCAACTTTCCCGACACGCATGGCAATGAGAAGGGTGACAAATTTCACGTCCGTAACTGTCTTTACCCCCTTATCAAAGAAATTAGAAAGCCAATAAAACACAACTACTGGAATCAGAGTATGGTCTTTCTTTTCGTCCGGTTGCTATCTTTGCCATGCTAGGCACACGCTAGAGCATGAAGGAGCCACCTGCTGCACCCTTTCAAGACCACGTCTACACTAGGGATGTGAATCCCCAACAAAGAGGCCGGTTTGATACACATCTCGATACGCTGCCAGCAATAAAAAACATTCATGATACAGTAAAGGCCCCTGCCAATTCAATGTGATTCACCAATGATTTGACAATGATTTGACTTTATGCAATCGATTCGATTTGATTATCTGGTTTCTAAGCATTTTACAATTATCTAACCTTCTCCCTTTGCCTGTGAAGGATGTATTTAATACTTATGTTTTTGATTGTTTTCTATAAATCAAACCAATAAATCATCTTAAACTGATGCAGTTCACTCTGGTACAAACAGAGATGCTGTCAGGAAGTGTCAGTTTTGTTAAAGAAAAAAACTAGATCATTTTCTCACCAGTTCTGCTTCTGCTCAACTCATATTTATGATTATCCATAGAATCATCTGAGGAAGATCTGGGGGAAGCAGTATCCACACCATACTGCCCACCTCGCCATGTTCATCATGCTGATATCAGCACGACATTTTCAAACCACAGATTTCTTGTCTAGTATTCCATCTTCCAAATATCGCCAAACTTTTGACGTATGTCCTCAGAGATGCACTAAATAAGTCCTTTCCACCTGTTGTCTCGCTCCCTCCGTGTTTGCTGTTTACTTACTGCAGCTGCGGCACCCAGCTCTGATGTTTTAAAAAACGAAAGTTAAAAGATCGTGATGGTACGTTCAAGGCACCTCGGAAATACGGGTAAAGAGGGAGACAAACTATGCAATAATCTGTGTAACCATAGGTTTTTACCGATTCAGACAAACCAAGAAAGATACATTGTGCAATTAGCAATTAGTTGTATCCGATGCACACTGGAGCTACCGGAGTAGTCGCAGCTCAAACGTCTGTGTCGCACCACCGACTCAAATCAGTGAATCTCCACATCCCTTGTCTACACTCGCCCATGTAAGTGCTTAAACACAAATATTTAGCCAATACTCTGTCTCTGCCTCACTAGCCTATCGTTTAAGGTTCACCCCCCTGGGTATTCTTTTACATGGTTAAGTGGGCCGTCTAATTCTTGAATCCACGGTTCTTGAATTGGTGCATCATTACGCATTTGAGAAGTAAGTTTGGTGAGGAAGTGACGTCATAAAAAAGGCGCCATGCCACAACCAGCTCAAGGCTAATTTGTAGTCGACCGTAAAGTGTTCTACGTAGGTTAAGGAGAGCCCTTTACATCGACGGAGAGCCTTTCGGAGAGACTCTCCATCATCTCCAGCTGCAGAGAATATATTTCAAGAGTCCATCACTCCGTCAAGGGACAACGGAGATGGCAAGGGCTGTGACTGGTCTATCACAATGTAAACACTGGCAGCGCTGTTTTAAAAAACACCGGCTAGCCTATGAAGACGCAGGTATGAGTCCAACCGATGAACATTTGGCAGGAAGTGAGGAAATACCAAAATTTCTCCATCGTCTCCATTTTTGCATCAAAAGTATCTCTGTTTCAAAGTTATTCTGCTGCAGCAAGAACAACAGTCTTTCTCTCTCAAACGCCATTGCTCACTGTAGCCGGAAGCAAAATAACCACAGAGATTGATGACCATTGGCATCATGGGATTGGGCCAGTCTTGCCTAGTGGCCCCAACTGATCGAATAGGAAATTGCAATGCATATCCCAGCACCATGACGGAGAACTATGAAGACTCGAGGGGTCTCCATGGTTACAGAGTTGGATAACGCCTTACGCAGTCAGAGAAGTATACTGTAGCCTTCACCAACCAGTGGTGTCTTAGCGAAACGTAGGATGGTGGGGGAAGGTACCTTCTTTTCTGCCTCTGACTGGCAAGATTCGAGGCTTAGGTTTAGGGGAAAAGGACAGGGGAAGTGTTTAGGTTGGCTGAACGTGAGATGACGTTTCAGGGTCAAATCAAATCGCCAATCAGAGAGAGGCCTTCTAGCCAATCGGGGCAAGAAAGGCGGTACCTTCCCATACCATCCTACGTTTCGTAGAATCACTAACTGGTGACCACTCAGAGGTAAACAATAGCAAGATGGAGGCAACTCATTCAAACATGATTTTGCTGCTCCTTATTTGACATGTGGAGGCACTTGGAAAGATCACACAAGATCAGACAGCTATTTTCGTTGACTTTGCTCAACAGGTCGAAGGAGCGTAAACGATGCATTGTGCATGTGTGGAAAAGTATATGGTCAAGTGGAATTTACCCTGTATAACTTTAGCCGTGTTAATGTAGAAGTAGCCTAAGTCTAGTATATTGTCAAAAGTATTTGCTCACCTATCTAAATTATGGGAATCAGGTGTTCCAATTACTTCAATGGCCACAGGTGTATAAAGAAGAATGGGTCACTCTCAGGAGCTCAGTGAATTCCCGCGTAGAACTGTGATAGGATGCCACCTGTGCAACAAATTCAGTCGTGAAATTTCCTCACTCCTAAATATTCAACAGTCAACTGTCAGCTGTATTATAAGAAAATGAAAGTGTCTGGCAACAACAGCAACTCAGCCACAAAGTGGTCAGCCACATAAACTGAGTGGGGTCAGCGGATTCTGAAGTGCATAGTGTGAAGAGGTCGCCAACTTTCAGCATCATCAACATCAGCTCAAGAACAGTGCGCAAAGAACTTCATGGAATGGGTTTCCATAGTGATCAGCTGCATCCATCCATACATCACCAAGTGAAATGCAAAGCGTGGGATGCAGTGGTGGAAAGCAGCCGCCACTGGACTCTAGAGCAGTGGAGGTGTTCTCTGGAGTGATGAATCACGCTTCTCTACTGGCAATCTGATGGAGGAGTCTGGGTTTGGCGGTTGCCAGGAGAACGATACTTGTCTGACTGCATTGTGCCAAGTGTAAAGTTTGGTGGAAGCGGGATTATGGTGTGGGTTTCGTTTTTCAGAAGCTGGGCTTGGCCCCTTAGTTCCAGTAAAAGGAACTCTGAATGCTTCAGCATACCAAGACATTTTGGACAATTCCATGCTCCCAACTTTGTGGGAACAGTTTGGAGCTGGCCCCTTCCTCTTCCACCATGACTGTGCGCCAGTGCACAAAGCAAGTCCATAAAGACATGGATGGCAGAGTCTGGTGTGGAAGAACTTGACTGGCCTTTGGCAGCCTTTGGCATGCCTCTGTGATGTAATCACCCTTCAAAGCATGCAGCCAATGAACTGAGACGCAGCTTCTGCATTGTTTCCTGGTGTTTATTAATTTAATTTAGGCGATTTCCTTCATCAATGCAGCATGTCAGCAAAATCTTAGCACTTATTTACCTTCAACACCACACACAGGCAAGTGTAAAACATGGGTTTAGCTCTTTTCCAGCTCCTTTATACCTTTTAGTTGAAAGTCAGTTTTTACACACTGCACTAGCTTTGGTCCATAAAGTGTGAAGCTGGGGGGGCTAGGCCTGCTTATGGAAGAACAAAAAGGTTTTACTATATACACCTATTTTCACAGAGGCAGTGTTACTCTGAGAAATCGTGTAGAAAAACTGATGTGCAGCGTTGCAAGTAGAGTTGTCACGATACCAAAATGAGTAACCACGATACTATACCAGACAAAGTATCACGGTTCCGGGTAGTATCACGATACCGCACCCTTTTTTAATTATTATTCTTTATATGAACTGCAATTTGTTTGTACAAGTTATACATACTTGTTACTTATAATGCTGTTTGGTGCATAATAAACATAACACTTGTGAAGTAAGAATTAGACTGAAACAAATATGGTTATGAACAACATTTATCAAATACTTAAAAAAAAAAAACAGATCCACTGATTGTTTGTCCAGTCAAATTTTGAGGTATTCTTTGAAGTAGAATAGAACTTGTGCAAAGGCATATCAAAGGCTACTTCATTGAACTGTAGCTCAGTTCTATAAAGACCCTTTCCAAAAAATTAGAATATCATGGAAAAGGTGTTTATTCTAATCTATTTTTTTGGAAAGGGTCTGTAAACTACAGAGGACAAAATACAATAAACAGGAACTGGTTCCCTGTAATAACTAATGAAATAATATGTTAATGCATTTTCTAGGTGCCTTATACTTTGACACCCTTTAACTCTTCATTCCTCAGCCTGTACACGGGGCATATAATGTAATTATAATATTATAGGCTATTAATATTAGCTAATGAGCAAATAAACAGGGCCTACTAATCTGGTATTTGACATACAAGTCTGGGTGACGACACTGCAGGTGTTTTTTGAGGTTGGATGTGTTCCCTCCTTTGGCTCCTATAGCTTGGTGGCAGCGCCTGCACAGTGGACGGCTATTGTCTACTACTTTACCGTCTGTGCCTTGTTTTAAGCCATAATAGTTTCAAATGTGACTTTTGGAGTTTG